>BLSH010026754.1:124831-138298 GCA_018402905.1 Glandirana rugosa
AATAATGTGTTCTAATGTGTTTGTAACGAATTTCAACGCCGTTTAAGCGACGTTTTAACGTGCTGAAAGTCCAGCGTGTTCACATGTGTGCTAGGCTTTTAACCCGCTATTAGTCTAGCAATCATGTCTCGAAAGCTCTCGGCTAGTACTGTCAAGTAGGCTATAATAGGCTAGCCGTTCGTACTTTTAAAAAGAACTTGCTATAGTCTAACATGCTAAAAGCAAATTAGTCATGTCAACAGTAGGCTGTAGCACTGAAATCATTTGAGAAGACTAACTTAGACTCTAATTGCACGACAAGGCGTCTCGCTGACTGGGCACGCACGACGTCGACTTTGAGGTGATAACGGACGACGACGAGCGTGTCAGAGAGGTCGTACACGTCCCACCTCAAGGTGGAACACCCGTGCAGCGTATCCTCCGCCACTCACCCTTCCGGCTTCAAGGCGACGTCGCGTCTGTCCGCTCGTCGTCGTCCCACTCTTGCGGCTTTCACGCGTGTCTGCCGGACGTGAAAGACGTCGTACAAGGTGGAACTCCACCCTGCACATGCTGGAGAGACTGTGCGAGCAGCAGCAGGCAATAGTGGAGTTTCAGCTGCAGCACGCACGGGTCAGTCGCTCTGCGGAACAGCACGTTAATCTCAGATTCAATCAGAAGAGTTTACTAAAGTCACGATGTCGGATGACAACTGTACTGATTAAACGAAAATCGTACAATCTGATATCGTTCAAGAAAAATTTTCATGCTTGCCGATCGGATAATATCGGATGAACTGTCATGATCGGCTCTCGAAAGCTCTGTACTAACGATCTGATTATCGCCCAATTTTCGGATCGTGTGTACACTTGTGCGACCTGAAAGTCGTGCAATTTTGCAGCGAATTTGCCGCAACTTTAAGCAATGTTTGTGTAATCTTGTGTAATAATGAAGGGTGGCTGCAGCTGACGTGACGTATCTCCCGCACCTCGTCTGAGGGCGGGACTTCTTCAGCAGTTCAACGGGAGATACGTCACGTCAGCTGCAGCCACCCTTCCTTATTGTCTGCACTTCAGAGAGCAACATTTACACGCACAGATACACAGCACTTGGTTAAAGTGCCTTGCTTATGCTACATCCCAAGTTTAGCCAGGAGCAAGAGAGGGGAACTAGAAAGAATGTTCTGGAATTAACTGTGGGAAGGCTGCTTTGCAAACCACGGTGTCCCACGGTGAAGGATCGTACTTGCAGTACTTGAGAGGGCAATCTGCGTTCACCTCATCCTCTGTAATTAAGTGTGTTAGACCGCTCTTATCCAGGGGGTCACACACTCTGGGATAAGAGCTTAGTACAGAAGGTGCTGTGTGACACAAGAGTGCTTTGTTTCCTGCACGGAGGCTGCAAGCTTTTCTTCTTTGTTTTCTTCATCTATGGACTTTTAATGATTGAATAGCGCTGTACATGTTGTTATCTAGGTTTCCATTATTGCGACCTGAAAGTTGTGTGATTTTGCCGCAATTTTTTTACAGCAATTTTACCACAATTTTTGCCACGATTTCGATGTGACTTGAAGCAATGCCTGTGTATTCTTGAGGTCTGTGGACCTCAAGTCGCGTCAAAGTGAGACCAAAGTAGTGCAGGGACTACTTTGAAGTCGCTGCAACTTGAAGTCGCACAGATATGAATGGTACTCATTGAAAATCAAGGGGTATGACTTGTCATGCGACTTTGCAGTCCTAAGTCGCATGACAAGTCGCACTCATGGAAACCGAGCCTAACACTTTGCAAATGATTTAAATACAGGTAACAATCTGCTACAAAACAACAGGTATCATTTTTATTCTAGTTAGTAGTATTATTAATGTATTTTCTGATTTATGTTGTGGAATGCATTGCTGCAGGACAGTTTACACAGGTGGAGCCTACAGATCTCTAGTACTTACAAAACCACAGATGCATCTTTTATTTACAGAATGTTCGCCAGAGTTACTGCTTAAAAAAAATTAAAAATAAAGAAGAGAACAGTAAAACATTACCAGATTAATAAATGTTCAAAAAAGGGCCCTGGAGGAGGCACAAGTAAGGTTTATTGGGAAATATGCAGTTATAACACTGATACACTGAAAAAGAAATAAAAGCATTTATCCTATTTTATTGCATGGTACCTTGAAGTTACACTGTACTTACTCTGCAGAGTTAAAGTGTTACTAAACCCACAACAGTAAAATCAGTCTGTATATGCAGTAAAGCATGCTTCTTATACTTTTATACGTATTATACTTATACTCTTATACTTATACTGTGGAATCGAAGGGGATAATCCTGTGCATTGTGTAAAAAGGCTGTTTAACCCTGTCTTTTCTGATCCGCCCCTTCTTCCACGGTCCCCAATCTACCTCCTAATAAGACAGAACCTCTGCACATGCTTAGTTTCATGTGTATTGCTGGAGAGTTGTTTTTTTTTTGAGAGGGTGCATGTGATCAGCACAGGGCCAATCAGCACTGTCCAGACAGAGGGTTGGGGTTCCTGCCGCCTCAAAGTACAGTCAGAGTAGAATTAAAATGCCACCTACAAGCTTTAATCAGACACCAATGGAAGTCACAAGACTGCTATATACTGCTGATGAGAAAAGGTATTTAGCAGTTTATATTTACTAAAATAATTGTATTTCCATGTTCTGTGTACGGTGGGAGACCAGATATAGTGAATGCAGGTTCCTGGGCAGTGGCGTATCATCCATGGGTGCAGGGTGTTCACTGCACACAGGCCCCTGAGGAGGGGGGGCCCACTGTGACCCACCCTGCACATGTGGATGGTCCTCTTGTTTACAGCTGGGGATATTCGGCGCAGCGGGAGGGACAGCTGTAAGCACCGATCTCCCTGCATGGCTTGACATCCACTTCTCCTCCTCTCCATGCTGCAGCTATAGGTGCTTACAACTGTCCCTCCCATGGTACCGATCATCCCCGGCTGTTCTCTGTGTTCTCCTCCACCACCTCTGTTCTTCTCTTCCTCCACCCCCCGTTCTCCTCTGTGTCCTCCTTCTCCGCCCCCCCTCGTCCCTCTGCAGCCGGCTTCCCTCCTTTCCTCTCCCGCCAGCTGTCAAGGGATGTGCCAGGATGGAGAACGGAGGAAGGGACCGGTAAATATGTAAGTTACCGGCACCTTCCTTTTCTGAATTAGACATAGAGAGCATTCGCTACTGATCGCTCCTATGTCCTGTGATAACTGAGCAGAGTAAAAAAAGTTTATGAATGAATGGGAGCCACTGCGTCTCCTGTTCATTCATCCTCAATGCTGAGGCTGCTGAGAAAGGGACCGAGGAATCTGTGTCCTCAGTCCCTGTCTCTGTCTCAAAAGGGAAACGTCAGGGGTCAGTTTAGACCCCGGATATCTCACCAAAGCCCAACATATATATATATATATATATATAAATATATAAAAATAAAAAAAACTACTGACACCATCCACTGTCCTACTGACACCAACCTCTGCCCTGCTGACACCATCCACTGCCTCATACCCCACCCCCTTCCCCAGAAGCACTGTGAAAAAAATATTAAACTACTGACAACATCCACTGGCCACCAAAAAGCATTTTGGAAAAAAAGAAAAAAAAAATAAAATTAAAAAAAAAAATACATAGAAAAAAACTATTTAAAAAAAACTACTGACACTGTCCACTGCCCTACTGACATAATCCTGCACAAAATACCCACCACTGTAGACTGTGCACTCCTCACCTGCACATTCTACCCACCTACATACACTCTGCACTTCTCTCCTGCACATACTACTCACCTCTAGAGTTGAGCGGACACCTGGATGTTCGGATTTGGCGGGTTCGGTCGAACTTCGGGAAAAAGTCCGGGTTCGGTACCGAACTTAACCTGAACTTTACCCCGGACCCCGAACCCCATTGAAGTCAATGGGGACCCGAACTTTTGGGCACAAAAATGGCTGTAAAAAAGTCCTGGAAAGTGCTAGAGGGCTGCAAAAGTAAGTAAAATGATTTTAGAACAATAATCTGTCCCTTACAGCACCAGCAGGAACCTCTCACTTTAGAACTAGGAGATGATTATAGAACAATAATATGTCCCTTACAGCAACAGCAGGAACCTGATCCTATAGGAGTAGGCGATGATTTTAGAACAATAATCTGTCCCTTACAGCAACAGCAGGAACCTCTCCCTATAGAACTAGGAGATGATTTTAGAACAATAATCTGTCCCTTACAGCAACAGCAGGAACCTGACCCTATAGCACTAGGAGATGATTATAGAACAATAATCTGTCCCTTACAGCAACAGCAGGAACCTAACCCTATAGAACTAGGAGTTGATTTTAGAACAATAATCTGTCCCTCAAAGCAGTAGACTCTACCTAGTCCAGAATCAGATTGTTCTGTAATGCATGATGAGATGTTATTATATCTGCAATCTGTCCCTCACAGCACCGGCAGCATCCTCTCCCTACACTAGCCTATGAGGATGTGACATGCAGCACTATGTGACTCCAGCTTATATGGAGGCTGGGTCACATGATGCACTGGCCAATCACAGCCATGCCATTAGTAGGCATGGCTGTGATGGCTTCTAAGGGCAAACCAGTGAAACGCTTGTAGATTGGCTGCCCTGCAGCTATTCAACAGGTGGGATCCAATACCCAAACCCAAACTTTTTTTCAAATGTCCGGGTCACGGACACCCCAAAGTTCGGTACGGACCCAAACTTTACAGTTCGGGTTCACTCAACTCTACTCACCTCCATACACTCTGCAATCCTCACCCGTACATACTACCCACCTCCATACACTCTGCACTCCTCACCTGCACACACTACCCCCCTCCATACACTCTGCCCTTCTTACCTGCACATACTACCCACCTCCATACACTCCAAACTCCTCTCATGCACATACTACCCATCTCCATACACTCCATACCCCTCTCCCTGCACATATCATCCACCTCCATACACACCGCATTCTTCTTTTGCACATACTACCCACCTCCATACACTCTGCACTCCTCTCTTGTACAAACTACCCACCTCCATACACTACGCACTCTTCTCCTGCACATATGATCCATCTCCATACACTCCATAGTCCTCTTCTGCACATAATACCCACCACTATACACACCCCACTCTTCTCCTGCACATACTACCCACTGCCATACATTCTGCACTGTACATTCCTTTTTTAACATTACTGCCTTCTGCACTATGTAACTCATACTCTATTAAACCACACCCCATTTAGCCACACCCAATATTTGGCACAATTTAAGCCATGCCCACATTTCGCTACAGTGCACTGCTCCACATTTTTTTTCCCGTGCCTAGGGCCCACTTTTTAACTTGCACACGGGCTCACTGATTTCATGCTATGCCCCTGGTCCTGGGTTTAGTAACATTTAGGGCTCGTTCACAAGTGTGTTACGAAGAATGAAGCAATGTTTATTAATGTTTCTATAGTATTCATGATGTGTTTTTGTTGTGTTTTTGAAGCATTGAAAAAGCATCAAAAATGCTTGATAAATTCTCATGAAAATGGTGCTTTTCTAGTGGAACGTGCTTAACCACTTGCTTACTGGGTACTTAAACCCCCCTTGCTGCCCAGACCAATTTTCAGCTTTCAGCGCTGTTACACTTTGAATGACAATTACGCGGTCATGCAACACTGTACCCAAATTACATTTTTATCATTTTTTTCTACACATTGAGCTTTCTTTTGGTGGTATTTAATCTCTGTTGAGTTTTTTATTTTTTGCTAAAAAAACGAAAAAAAAACTCAACATTTTTGAAAAACATAGATTGTTACACAATTTTGAAAAACAGGTACATTTTCTTCTTCATTGTTGTGCACTGATGAGGCACCACTGATGGGCACTGATAGGCACTGATAGGCTGCACTGATGTGCACTGATAGGCGGCACTGATGGGCACTGATAGGCTACACTGATGGCCACTGATAAGGCGGTACTGATGGCCACTGATAGGTGGCACTGATGGGCATTGAAAGGTGGCACTGATGGGTGGCACTGATGGTTCGCACTGATGGGCGGCACTGAAGGGCACTGATAGGCGGCACTGAAGGGCACTGATAGATGGCACTGATGGGCACTGATGGGTGGCACTGATGGGCACTGGTAGGTGACACTGATAGGCAGCAATGATCTGTGGCACTGATGGGCATTGATTGACAGTACTAGTAGGCATTGATAGATGGCACTGTTGGGCAAAGGTAGGTGGCACTGTGGGCACTGGTAGATGGCACTGTGGGCACTGGTAGGTGGCACTGGTGGGCACACATGAGGCAGCCGCGGCTCTCTGTGCGAGGGACCGATGTCTGTGATTGCCTGTGATTGGCTTTTTTTCCCTCGCGCTGACAGCACAAGGAAAAAAAAGATTACCGATCTTCTGTTTACATCATTGGCTGACAGCTGATCACATGGTAAGGCACCGGGGTTTCCTAGACTCGGGCCCGTGCTGTAGCGCAGAAGCAGAGCATGATCCCCTCCCTTTGGAGATTGGGCCACAGGGCCATATTCCAACATGATAACAACCCCAAACACACCTCCAAGATGACCACAGCCTTGCTAAAGAAGCTGAGGGTAAAGGTGATAGACTGGCCAAGAATGTCTGCAGACCTAAACCCTATTGAGCATCTATGTGACATTCTCAAATGGAAGGTGGAGGAGCACAAGGTCTCTATCATCCACCAGCTTTGTGATGTCATCATGGAGGAGTGCAAGAGGACTTCAGTGGCAACCTGTGAAGCTCTGGTGAACTCCATGCCCAAGAGGATTAAGGCAGTGCTGGAAAATAATGGTGGCCACACAAAATATTGACACTTTGGGCCCAATTTGGGCATTTTCACTTAGGGGTGTACTAACTTTTGTTGCCAGCAGTTTAGACATTAATGGCTGTGTGTTGAGTTATTTTGAGAGGACAGCAAATTTACACTGTTATACAAGCTGTACACTCACTACTTTACATTGTAGCAAAGTGTCATTTCTTCAGTGTTGTCACATGAAAAGATATAATAAAATATTTACAAAAATGTGAGGGGTGTACTCACTTTTGTGAGATACTGTATAAACGCACACACACACACACACACACACACTCTTTTAAAGAAATGTAAACAAGCATTTTGAAATATATAAAAACATTTTACATCTTACAACAGAGCCGTTCAGAGGGAGAGAGAAGGGGTGAGAGAGAGGGGGGGTAGAAAAGAGAGGGGAGGGGAGAGCGTGGGTGAACGAGAGAGGGGGGAGAGAGAGGGGGATAGAGAGGGGAGAATGGGGGTGAGAGAGAGGGGGGAGAGAGGTGAGAGAGAGAGAGGGGGGTTAAAGAAAGAGGGGGATGAGAGAGAGAAGAGGGAATGAGAGAGAGGGGGTGAGAGAGAGAGAGGGGTTATGGGAGGGGGTGAGAGAGAAGGGGTGTTCAACACGCCTGCTACTCACAATCATGGCCCCAGGCTGGTCTCCCCTAGGCTCAGTCAGCCAGGATCTACAGCTGCTGTGTCCTCTACATTTAAATCTACCACCTTCATTAAAAGCCCTTTCATAGCAGCGTGTGCTAGTCAGGGGATGGAGTGTGGGGCGGGGCAGACTCAGCAGGAATAGGATGGAAGGTGAAGCAGATTCAGCCCGTTCCTGTTTATACACTCTGCACTTGGCACTGCAGATCGGATTGGCACTGCACAGTGCACCCTCCCGGCTGGCAAGGAAGATGATGCAGCATATGCAATAAGAGGGATTACTTGGAGTGTGCAGTGCGTGACAGGGCAAAGTGGGCCCCCTTTCCCTTGAGCCCATGTGCCCTGCACACTTCTGTGCTCTGGATGATACATTGGGTGGCATTAGTGACTGGGGTGATTAGGGTGTACCCAGGCACTATCAACACTCCCCCTGCGCACAGCTATGGCTTTAAATGAAAAAAGACTGAACGTTTCGTAAAAATTGCATTTCTCTTTGTTTCTGTTATAAAGTTTTGCAATCTAGTAGTTTTTCTTCATAAATTTTGGCCAAAATTTATACTGATGCATATCTTTGGTAAAAAAATAACTCAAATTAGTGTATATTATTTGGTCTTAGTGAAAGTTATAGAATCTACAAGCTATGGTGCCAATCATTGAAAATTGATCACATCTGATGTACTGACAGCCATCTCATTTCTTGAGACCCTAACAAGCCAGGAAAGTACAAATACCCCCCAAAGTATTTAGTAAGAAGCATGATGAGTTTTTTGAAGTTGTAATTTTTTCCCACAATTCTTTGCAAAATGAAGATGTTTTTTCTTTTTTTTTTCGCAAAATTGTCATATTAACAGGTTATTTCTCACCCACAGCATATGCATACCACAAATTATATCCCAAAATACAGTCTACTACTCCTCCTGAGTATGGTGATATCACATGCGTGAGACTTTTACACAGCCTGGCCACATACAGGGGCCCAACATGCAGGGAGCACTGGCAGGCGTTCTAGGGACATAAGATACACATTTAATTTCTTGACTACCTCTTGCACTTTTGAAGGCCCTGCAGCACCATGACAATGGAAATGTTCAAAAAATGACCCCATTTTGGAAAGTAAACACCCCAACGTATATTCTATGAGGCATAAAGAGTCTTTTGAAGATGTCATTTTTCTCCACAAGTTTTTGGAAAATGTGGAAAGAAAATGAAAATGAATTTTTTTTTACACAAGGTTGTTAATTTATCAATATTTCTCACACATAACATGTACATAGCAAAAATGACACCCCAAAACACATTCTGCTACTCCTCCTGAATATGGCAATACCACATGTGTAAGACCTTTACATGTGCCTGGTCACATACAGAGGCCCAACATGCAGGGAGCTCAAGCAGGTGTTCTAAGGGCATTCATTTCATATCTAATTTGACTACCTATTACACTTTTGTGAGGCACTGTAGTGGCACTAATGGGCACTGTATTGGCATGGATAAGCACTGATGTGGCATGGATATGGCACAGCTGAGAACTGATGTGGCATGGATGAGCACTGATGCGGCATGGATGTGGCATGGATGAGAACTGATGTGGCACAGATGTTGCATGGATGTGGCACAGATGAGAACTGCTGTGGCATGAATGTGGCACAGATGAGTACTGATGTGGCATGGATGTGGCACAGATGAGCACTGATGTGACATGGATGTGGCACGGATGAGAACTAAAATGGCATTGATGATCACTGATGTGGCATGGATGCGGCACAGATGATTACTGATGTGGCACGGATGAGCACTGATGTGGCAAGGATGTGGAATGGATGAGCACTGATGTGGCATGGATGTGGAACAGATGAGCACTGATTTGGCATGGATGTGGCACGGATGATCACTGTTGTGGCACGGATGAGCACTGATGTGGCACGGATGATCACTGATGTGGTATGAATGATCACTGACGTGGCATGGATGAGGCATGGATGAACATGAATGAGCCATGGATGAGCATGAATGAGCCATGGATGGGGATGGATGAGCCATGGATGGGGATGGATGAGTCATAGATGAGCATGAATGAACCATTAATGGGATGGATGAGCAAGGATGGGGATGGATGGGCCATGGACAGGGATGGATGAGTCATGGATGGGGATAAATGAGCCATGGATGGGGATGTATGGGCCATAGATGGGGATGGATGAGCCATGGATGAGCATAAATGAGCCATGGATGAGCATAAATGAGCCATGGATGGGGATGGATGAGCCATGGATGGGGATGGATGAGTCATGGATGAGCATGAATGAACCATTAATGGGATGGATGAGCATGGATGGGGATGGATGAGCCATGGAGGGGGATGGATGGGCCATGGATGGGGATGGATAAGCATGAATGGGGATGGATGAGCATAAATGAGTCATGAATGAGCCATGGATGGGGATGGATGAGCCATGGATGAGCATGAATGAGTCATGGATGGGGATTGGATGAGCATGAATGGGTATTAATGAGCATAAATGAGAATGGATGAGGCAGGAATTGTCACAGATCAGCGCTATGGGCACTGCAGATCCAGCCCACAGCGATGCTGCTCTCAACCTCTGCCCTCTCCTCGCACACTGTACCAATCGGTACAGAGAGGGTAACAGCTGAACCAGGCATGCGCCGGCTTATTGACAACTGATTACCCCGTCATTGGACGGAGCGATCACGTGGTAAAGGGCCGCTGTTGTTGTCACGGATATTGCCGGGTGCGTGCCCCAGGGGGTGCGCGGGAGCGCGATTCTAGGAGGACGTCATAGTACGCCTTCCCAGAATTATCCAACCATGCTGTAGCCATCATTTGGCTATGGCCTGGTCGGTAAGTGGTTAATTTTTAACATAACACAACACAATGCTACTGCTCCTGTGTGTACAGCACTGTGTGGTGTCCATTGTAATATTCACGGCAGGCAGTTATGAAGCTTTCAAAATGCTGAATGAATACCATTTAAACACGTAGCATTTATCCCTACAGTTTAAACACGTAGCATTAATCCCTACAGTAAATATATTGATTTTGTTCATGAAAACAAAAAAAGTACACTAGACACAACAGCCAATTTGGACAAAAGTTGGACAAAAGTTGCGCAACAATCAGCGCATGTGTATGAGGCTTTAGCGTATGTCAACAACCAAGTCTCACACTGGAATGTTGCACCATCTCAGTACCTGGCACCACTTTATGCAGCATGTAGGAACTGCACACCACCTGAACTAAAGACATGAGGAAAAAGAATAAAATAGTGTATAAAGTTGATTTAACCATTTGCCGACCACCTACCACAGCGTGGCGACGTCAAAGTGGCTCGTTATCGGAAACCACCGTCACCTGACGGCGGCCGCAATAACTAGTATTGTGAGCGTGCACGCTGCCGGAGGCACGCTAGCACGCTAACTGTTTTCCGTTGGACCAGGGTGCGGGTAGGGCAGACTCGATCTCCACTGGCTACCCATGATCCCCCCCGCAGTGAGAGAATGGAGGTCTGTGTATGCAAACACAGATCTCCGTCCTGACAGAGGGGGAAGGGCTGTACATGGAAGCTGTGATCATTCCCCTCTCCCCTGCCAGCCCAGTCCCCATACAGTTAGAACACACTGAGGGAACACAGTTATCCCTTGGAGCGCCCCCTCCAGGTTAACCCCTTCACTGCCAAAGGCATTTACACAGTAATTAGTGCATTTTTATAGCACTGATCGCTGTACAAATGCCAATGGTCCCAAAAAAGTGTCAAAATGGTCCGACATGTCCGCTGCAATATCGCTAAAAATCGCAGATTGCCGCCATTACTAGTAAAAAAAAACAACCCAGAAATGAATTCTCATCAGTCGTAAACATGGCAACTTTTGTGCAAACCAATCAATAAACACCAATTGCGATTTTTTTTTTTTACCAAAAATATAAGGAAGAATATAAATGGGCCAAAACCGATGAAAAAAATGTTTTTTTATACATTTTTTTTTTGGATTTGTATTCAGAAATGACGCAGGGGTGATCAAATACCACCAAAAGAAAGCTCTATTTGTGGGGAAAAAAGGACACAAGTTTTGTTTGGGTACTGCATTGCACGACCGCGCAATTGTCAGTTAAACGATGAAGTGCCAAATCGCAAAAGGTGCTCTGGGAAATCCTTCCAGGGCTGAAGTGGTTAAAAAGTGTTGGGGGTAGACAACATTGAGGGAAGAGTATCCAGGCCAGAATTGGGCTTTAGTAAGAACACTTATATCTGTTGTAAGGGAATTTAGAGGCAAACAGAGGCTGAATTCTCATTCTGAATATAATATTTACCTTGCTATAATTCTGATCTGGTAGCTTTAATACTTTCTAAGTCATTGCCTTAGAAAAAACATGCATATTGGGTGTTCTAAATGTATTCTGACTTTCATGGTTTGCTTGTTTTTTTTCAGATCAGGGTCTCATCATACTGAAGCCAGAGATAGCAGCTAACTAGCTTGTTCAGATGAAAATCTTAGACTCCATTTTTCTCAGGATGGATTTCCTTAAAAAAAAAGTTAGGTAATATAAACAGCAGATACTGTTCTTTCCAAAAGTCTAATAGCACTCCTCATGTAATGTGGAAATGAAGATATTCATGCCAAAATATGAAGCGCATCCAAGTCCCAAATCACAACCAAGCAATAAAAAGAGGTAGCAGCATCCAAAAAAATGAGAAGGTTTTTATTAACTCTTGACACAAAATTATAACAACTGAAGATTTTTCATCTCAGCCAGATGTGACATTTATGTTGTACACCCATTAGACCCTGTGCATCCAGATAAGCCTAGTTTTCCCCAGTAAGGTTGTTTACAAATGGTGTCTTTACAGAAATTATAAAAAAAATACATAGCCACAAATCCCCTGACAGTGGTATTGTTATTAAGTAAATCAACTTAAAGTATGTGTATACGCCACTTAGGAACAGGAACATAATACCTTAGAAACACATACATCATTTCAAAATTACTCACAGATCAAATTAAAAAAATATCCTTCACAGTTTTACTATAGCTAAAAAAATAAAGACAATGATAGTACTGTAATATTTATTTCAGGTACTTCTATACCGCAGTCAATTTACGCAGCGCTTTACATATACATTGTACATTCACATCAGTCCCTGCCCTCAAGGAGCTTACAATCTAAGGTCCCTAACTCACATTCATACACATACTAGGGCCAATTTAGACAAGATCCAACTAACCTACCAGCATATCTTTGGAGTGTGGGAGGAAACCGAAGTATCCAGAGGAAACCCACGCAGGCACAGGGAGAACATGCAAACTCCAGGCAGGTAGTGTTGTGGTTGGAATTCGAACCAGCGACCCTTTTGCTGCCAGGTGAAAGTACTATCCACTACACCACTGTGATGCCCAATATCATGTCATATTAATTTGCTGATCAGCTAAAAATGCAGAGAGAAGATGATGCAGTAACTCCTATGCCCATAAGACTCATATTTCATGTACAGGGGGCTTTCAAATTACTTCAGCTGACTGCAGGGGGCATATCATTAGAGAAGTAGAAGGTGGCTAGGTCGCCTGAATCACAGATGATAGAGTGAAATTACAAAGCACAGAATGCCAATGACATTCTTTCTTAGGCCTTTACCTAATAAGTAGAGTTGAGCGAACCCGGACTGTAAAGTTCGGGTCTGTACCGAACTTTGGGGTGCCCGGGACCCGGACCCAAACCCAGACTTTTCAAAAAAAGTCCGGGTTCGAGTCCAGGGTTCTGGTGATTTTACCAAAAGTTCTGAAAATTGCTGTAAAAAAGTCCAGGAAAGTCCTAGAGGTCTGCAAAAGGAAGGAAAATGGGGGTAAGGGTGGGACAAGTGCCCTACAAAGAAATGGGGACAGGGAAATAACTAAAAGCATTTTTTAAAAAAATAAAAACATAAAAAAATCAAAAATGGAGGTGGATGTGGACCATCTTCAAACTGGGTCTGAAAAG
>BLSH010026754.1:161187-172532 GCA_018402905.1 Glandirana rugosa
CAGCTGGTACCACTCCGGATAAGACTCACCTTGGACAGGACAATTTTGTGACATACCAGAACTGGTGGTACGACGTCGAGTCAAAGTCCCAGATATGTTAGAAGAATATCGGATCTGGTAGCAATACATCTCGTTTTTAATAAAAAAAGTCTAGGAGTGTCTAATAACTCAACACACAGCCATTAATGTCTAAACCGCTGGCAACAAAAGTGAGTACACCCCTAAGTGAAAATGTCCAAATTGGGCCCAATTAACCATTTTCCCTCCCCAGTGTCATGTGACTCGTTAATGTTAATAGGTTTCAGGTGTGAATGGGGAGCAGGTGTGTTAAATTTGGTGTTATCGCTCTCACTCTCTCTTATTGGTCACTGGAAGTTCAACATGGTACCTCATTGTAAAGAACTCTGTGAGGATCTGAAAAAAATAATTTTTGCTCTACATAACGATGGTCTAGGCTATAAGAAGATTGTATAGACCCTGAAACTGAGCTGCAGCATGGTGGTCAAGACCATACAGTGTTTTAACAGGACAGGTTCCACTCAGAATAGGCCTCACCATGGTCGACCAAAGAAGTTAAGTGCACATGCTCAGCATCATATCCACAAGTTGTCTTTTTGGGAAATAGACGTATGAGTGCTGCCAGCATTTCTGCAGAGGTCAAAGGGGTGGAGGGTCAGCCTGTCAGTGCTCAGACCATACACCGCACACTGCATCAAATTTGTCTGCATGGCTGTCATCCCAGAAGGAAGCCTCTTCTAAAGATGATGCACAAGAAAGACTGCAAACAGTTTGCTGAAGACAAGCAGACTAAGAACATGGATTATTGAAACCATGTCCTGTGGTCTGATGAGACCAAGATAAACTTATTTGGTTCAGATGCTGTCAAGCGTGTGTGGTAGCAACCAGGTGAGGAGTACAAAGACAAATGTGCCCTGCCTACAGTCAAGCATGGTGGTGGGAGTGTCATGGTCTGGGGTTGAATTAGTGCTGCCGGCACTGGGGAGCTACAGTTCATTGAGAGAACCATGGATGTCAACATGTACAGTGACATACCGAAGCAGAGCATGATCCCCTCCCTTCGGAGACTGGGCCGCACTGTAGTATTCCAACATGATAATGACCCCAAGCACACCTCCAAGATGACCACTACCTTACTAAAGAAGCTGAGGGTAATGGTGATGGCCAAGCCTGTCTCCAGACCTAAACCCTATTGAGCATCTGTGGGGCATCCTCAAACAGGAAGGTGGAGTGCAAGGTCTCTAAAATCCACCATCACTATGGAGGAGTGGAAGAGGACTCCAGTAGGCAACCTGTGAAGTTCTGGTGAACTCCATGCCCAAGAGGGTTAAGGCAGCCTTGGAAAATAATGGTGGCCGCACAAAATATTGATACTTTGGGCCCAATTTGGACATGTTTACTTAGGGGTGTACTCACTATTGTTGTCAGCGGTTTAGACATTAATGGCTGTGTGTTGAGTTACTTTGAGGGGACAGCAAATTTACACTGTTATACAAGCTGTACACTCATTACTTTACACTGTAGCAAAGTGTAATTTCTTCAGTGTCGTCACATGAAAAGATATAATAAAAATGTGTGTATAAAAGGTAGTTTTGAGGCCTAGGACCTCCATCCTGTCTAGCACACAATAACACAGTTTGCATTGCTGTCCTTGCCTGTAATTGCTTGACCAGTGCAGGGTTTGCTTTAGGAGGAAAAATGAAAGCTAAAAAAATAGATAAAACTATAAAAAAAAGTGTAAATGATTCAAAACATTGGCAATTAGTATTAAAATTGTGATAGCAGGTGAGAAAATTACCTAGTCTTGACCAACTTGCTCTCAGCACCATCAATGCTTGTGTTTCTGTTTTTTCTACCTTCCACCAGCCTCCCCCTCCTTGATTAAGTCCTAGTCTGATTCTGTCTGTGCTACAATGGCCTTTCCAACCATTGGAGGCATTCCTCTCTCTACTCTAACCTACTAAGTGTTGCTCCTTGTAGTCATGTCCTCTGCAAGAGGTTTTTACTTCTTTCGTGTTTTCTAGATTTGTTTTGTGTTGATGTTTATGTTAAGATGCTGGGCATGGAGGTGATTTAGGGACACTTTCCTTCCACTTTAGCAGTAGATACATTAAAGAAGACCCTAAAAATTACTGTAAAGGTCTGTGGACCAGCCCGGAGGATAGCATTAAAAAATTAACACAGACTTTTCCTAGCCAGTTGGCGAGGCATGCTAAATAGGAGGAGGAAAAGGGTGCATGAGTAGCATATGAGAGGAAAGCGTCTGTTCTGTGTCTTTGAGGAGGCGGGAAAGAACACATGAACAGCATTAGAGGGGAAAGTGACAATTCTACACTTTTGAGGAAGAGGAGGAAAAGAGTGCATTAGCAGTAGCATATAAATAGACTCTTAAGATGAAAAAGGAGGTGGTGGAGTAGAGGATGGTGGTGGCGTGGAAGATGGAGGTGCAGGTGAAGAGAAAGAAGATTGTGGAGGAGGACAAGGACTAAAAGGGCACATCAGTAATGTTTGCCACCTACTACTTTCACAGGCAGCACCTCTACCTCTCCTTTTATGCCTCCTTTTTTGAAAAAGCCCTATTTGATGACAGACAGGAAGATTATGGCTTTCCTAGCATATAAGCCTAAGACTCGGTGCTTACCTTTTGCAGCTGCATACCCCCTACCCCTGTCCCATGTTGTTGAAGGCTGGACAGAATATGTGTCACGTACCTGGTGATGGAGTCTGGCTTATGCAGGGGTAACCTCTCTTGCGGCCCTGGTTCAAGAGTCCCTGGTAGTGCAGACAGGGAGCTCAGGAGCACAGGGGGGCATGAGGGCTGGACAAGTCTCAGGTGGCAGGTATGTGTCTGCTGGAGCTCTTGCAAGCAGAAGGGTAGCAAGACAGTCTGGGTCAGTAACTGGTGGGCGGTGCAGTACAGAAGGATCAGGCAGACGGATAGTCGGGTACAGGCTGGGTCGGCAACATTCAGGCGGCAAAGTACAAGGGAGCAGGCAGAAGAGTGGTCGTGGAAGCCGGGGTCGGTGCAGGCAGAGTTCAGAGCAGGATCAAACAGGCCGGGTCACAGGAACAGGTATCGGGCAATCAGGATGCAAGGAAACTCACACAAATGCTGTAGAACGGACATCACCTTCTTCCTGGTCCTGTCCTGCTTAAATGGCCGCTATTGGCATTAGTGCGCTCGCAAACGTGCACGGAAAGCCGGAAACGGCCAGAAAAGTCAATTTTCCTAACATTGTCCCCCCCAAGGGGCAGCCTCTGGATGCCCAGCCAGGCACGCTTAGCAGGGTTGTTCTCCTTGAAGGATCGGATGAGTTCATCCACATGAATGTTATCTGCAGGCTCCCAGGAGTTTTCTTATGGGCTGTAGCCCTTCCACTTCACTAAGTACTGGATGTTGTTACCCCTCTTCCGGCAATCCAGGATGGCTTCCTGTTCAAATTCATCCTCACCATGTACCAGGATTGGGCCTGGCGGGATAGTCTTCCGCCGGGGAAAAGGATTTGGGGTCATGGTTTTCAGCAGTGACACGTGGAACACTGAGTGAATACGCAAGGAAGAAGGGAGCTCCAGCTCATAGGCTACCCTGTTAATCTTTCCTTTCACAGGGAAGGGGCCAATAAACCTGGGGCCCAATTTCTTGGAGGGGCAGGCTAACCTTAGGTTCTTCGTGGCCAGCCAGACTTTTTCCTCGGGCTGTAAGTCCAACTCCCCCATCTCCCTTTGACGAACACCTCTTTGTTATGTTCCTGGGTCCGGGCCATGGTCTCCTGGAGGAGTTTGCAGTTCTCTTCCCAGAACTTGATCATTTCCTGTGCTGCTGGTACTGCACTTTCAAGGCCGTGGTTGAGCATAAAGGTCGGGTGGAAGCCGTAATTGACCAGAAACAGAGACTGGTTGGTGGCTGTTATTGAAGGCAAACTCCGCCAGGGGCAGCAGAGAGACTCAGTCGTCTTGTGAGAATGACGAGAAGCAACGGAGATACTGCTCGAGCGTTTGATTGGTCCTCTCTGTCTGCCCATTTGTCTGTGGGTGATATGCCAAAGAGTACGCCAGTTCAATGTTGAGTGTGGAGCACAGGGCTTTCCAGAACCGGGAGGTGAACTGAACTCCGCGGTCGGAGACAATGCTGGTTGGAAGTCCATGGAGCCTCACTATTTCCCGGATGAATATGTCGGCCGTTTCAGTGGCTGATGGGGTGCCCTTCATGGGCAGGAAGTGGGCCATCTTCGTTAGCCGATCCACTACCACGAAGATGGTAGAATAACCTTGGGATGGTGGCAGCTCGACAATAAAGTCCATTGAGATCATGGACCAGGCCATCTTGGGCACCCGAAGTGGCTTTAGTAAGCCCCAGGCCTTGGTCCTGCTGCTCTTGTTATGGGCTAAGATAAGGCATGAGCTGACATATTTCCTACAGTCCTCGTCTGCTCGTGGCCACCAGAATGATCGCAGCAACATTTCTGTAGTTTTGCGAGCACCGAAGTGTCCCGCCAATTTATTGTCATGACAGGATGCCAAGACCGATAGGCGCTGGTCCTCTGGAACCAAGAGTCTGTTGCCATGCCACAGTAGGCAGTGTCTGGTTAGCAGTTTGGGGTCTGCTGGCCTGGGGGTCCTGGTTAAGGACTGTCTGATTTGGGACAACAGGTCCCCTTGGGTTGACCGGAAATCTCAGGGGTTCCAGGACTGTATCAGGGGCCGCAGACTCACCGGGTTTACAGAACATCCTTGATAGGGCGTCAGGGTTGACGTTCTTCGACCCCGGCCTGTATGTTACGTGGAAGCGGAAGAGTGAGAAGAAGAGTGCCCACCGGGCTTAGCAAGTCTCTTGGCTGCTCGAAGATATTCTAAGTTTTTGTGATCCGTGCAGATCAAGATGGGGTGCCTGGCTCCATCTAACACAGGGGTAGGCAACCTGGGGCCCTCCAGCTGTTGAAGAACTACAAGCCCCATTATGCCCATGGGAGTAATTGTAACTGCCAGCCTTGCAATGCCTCATGGGAAATGTAGTTCCACAACAGCTGGAGGGCTACTGGTTGCCTACCCCTGCTCTAACAGATATCAGCACTCTTCCAAGGCCGATTTAATTGCCAGAAGCTCCCTATCTCCCACATCATAATTCCTTTCTGGGGTGGTCAGTTTGCGGGAGAAGAACGCCACAGGATGTAGGGCAGCTTTAGCTCCATGCCTTTGAGATAACACCGCCCCCACGGCAACTTCAGAGGCATCTACCTCCAGGACAAATGGCAAGGCGGGGACAGGGTGCCTGAGGATGGGTGCTGATGTAAAGAGTCTCTTAAGAGTCACAAAGGCTTCCTGGGCTTCTGTAGTCCACACGAATTGTGTGTTCAGCTTGGTCAGCTGGGTGATTGGGGCAATAATGGCTGAGAACCCCTTTATAAACTTTCTGTAAAAATTGGCGAAGCCATTGAACCACTGTGCTCCCTTCTTGTCCGTAGGGGCCGGCCAGTCCAGGATAGCCGTGACCTTCTGTGGGTCCATGGTGATGCCAGTGACAGAGATAATAAGCCCCAGGAAGGGGATACTTGACTGTTCAAAATCACATTTCTCTGCCTTGGCATAGAGCCCATGTTGTCGAAGGTGGCTCAGGACACTTGCCACATGCCTGCAGTGCTCTTGCAAGGTAGGGGAGAAGATCAAGATATCGTCTAAGTAGATGATGAGGAACTGATCCAGAAAGTCTTTAAACACATCATTTACAAAGTGCTGGCGACAATAAGGGGACTGGAACTTGGTTTCGCCCATTGCCCAGTCGATGCTGGGGCTATGAGCCTGCAGCCAGGGTATACCCAGGATGATAGGGAACAGAAGGGATGCAATAACATCCAAGCAGAGGAACTCCTGGTGACCATCCAAGGTTGTGGCAGGCAGAGGAAAGGTTTCGTGGGTGACCACACCAGATTTGATGTTGGTGCCATCAGCCAGGCGTACAACCAGTCCGTCAGACTTTGGTCATAGAGGGATCTGATGTTGGGCCACAAAGGACCGGTCAATGAACCCACTGCAGGCGCCCGAGTCGATGATGGCAGCAGTCCGGATAGTCTTGTCAGGGAACTGAAGGGAGAGTGGAAGAGTCAGGTGAGGTGAGGCACTTGATAAGGCTGGTACGTTGCCATTGACAGGTGGTGGGCATTTACCAAGCTTGACCCCACCACGTGTCCCGGTTCTCCACAGTACAGGCATAGGTGGTTGCTTTGGCGGTATTGCCATTCTTCCTGAGTGAGGGGAGGACAGAGCATGCCTGGTTTCCTGGGTTCGGGTTGAGCTGAGGCTACTGTAGCGACCATGGGAGCCCGGGGTTGCCTCCAGGCAAGTCATGGAAACCCGGCTCACCTCTCAGCTCCCTGTTCCCTGAGACGCCTGTTGATCTGTATAGAGAGCTCAATGAATGCGTCCAGGGTCTGGGGTACCCCAACAAGAGCCAGTTCATCCTTTAGCGGGTCAGAGAGACCTAAGCGGAAGTGATGACAGAGCACAGCTTCATCCCACTCCGTGTCAGCACTCCAGCACCTGAACTCAGCCACATAGTCCTCCGCCATGCGGCGGCCTTGCTGGAGTGTGTGAAGTGCAGCTTCTGCTGTGGCTGCCTGATGCGGGTCCTCATAGAGGCGGGCCATAGCTTTGAAGAGTGAGGTCAGGTTAGAGACTTCCAGAGCCCTCTGTTCCAGCAGGTGGTGTGCCCAAGACTGGAGTTCTCCTAGCAACAAGGAGATCACTAGACCCACCTTCGTGGTCTCCAAGGAGTAGGTGCTGGGTTGGAGGGAGAAATAGAGTTCACAAGAGACACGGAAGGCTCGGAACTTGGTGCGGTCGCCTGAGAACCGTTCTGGTAGGGGCACTTGACGTTCAGAGGGCATAGTCACTGTGGTGCAGGCTGCAGATTGGCCAGCGGTAGTCCTCCTGCAGGGACTGTATGGCTTGGGTCAGCCCTGCCAGGTGAGAGCAAAGTTCATTCACAAGAGAGGCCCCCCACGCAGATTCAGGTATGGCTGTCTGTTACTGTCACGTACCTGGTGATGGAGTCTGGCTTATGCAGGGGTAACCTCTCTTGCGGCCCTGGTTCGAGAGTCCCTGGTAGTGCAGACAGGGAGCTCAGGAGCACAGAGGGGCACGAGGGCTGGACAAGTCTCAGGTGGCAGGTAGGTGTCCGCTGGAGCTCACGCAAGCAGAAGGGTTGTAAGACAGTCTGGGTCAGTAACTGGCGGGCGGAGCAGCACAGAATGATCAGGCAGACGGATGGTCGGGTACAGGCTGGGTCGGCAACGTTCAGGCGGCAAAGTACAAGGGAGAAGAGTGGTCATGGAAGCTGGGGTCGGTGCAGGCAGAGTTCAGAGTAGGGTCAAACAGGCCCGAGTCACAGGAACAGGTATCGGGCAATCAGGAAGCAAGGAAACTCACACAAATGCTGTAGAACGGACAGCACCTGCTTCCTGGTGCTGTCCTGCTTAAATGGCCGCTATTGGCGCCATTAGCACGCACGAATGTGCACGGAAAGCCGGAAACGGCCAGAAAAGTACATTTTCCTAACACTATGGCCCTAGCTTTTTCACTCTGAAACATTGTGTGGCACCTTTACAATGCTGAAGCACCAAAATAGGACATGAGAGGTTGATGGAGTTGATAATGGAAGAAGAAAGTTAAGGTTTGGCCTGGGATGTTGCATATGCTCTGAAGTTGCAGTGTATGCAGCAGAGGAAGAAGATGCAGTAAACCCCTTACCAGATGGTTCAGAACTCCGGTAGCATTGTATTGCATGTTTCCCCAGATGCTTAGCTCTTGTTGTTCAGGAGTCGGGGGGTATCCTACTTCATATTTTCTGGGAATGCCCAAGGCTGACCAAATTTTTGGGATATGGTTGAACAAACAATTAACGTCCTAACAGGTGTGCCTCTTGATAGGAATCGAATAGCACATTTGCTCCATGATACACCGTTATCTAACAAAAAGTATAAAAATTCACTTTTAGAACATCTCCTTACCGCTGTGAAGGCATGCATTCCAGCTATATGGAAGAGCACAGCTCTTGATATCAATGAAGGAACACAGTGAGAAATATTGGAAACCTGGACTCATCCTATTTCTCTGGTTTCTGTGTGCTTGGCTGGGAGGGAGGAGGGGGTGGGAATCTTGCACCCCTTCTTTCACCTAGGCCCCTTTTACTTTCCTTCATGTATGCCCATATGAACCCCTGCCTTCCCTTTCTGCCACCTCCACCACCTCAGCCCCCTCCTTTCCCTTTGTGCAGCGTGGGATTTTTCCTCTCCTCACTCTGTTTTCTCCTTCTTTATCTCAAAAACTGTCTCTACATTTTGAAAATTATGGGAATGGCTATTGCTAAAATGCCTTGCAATGCACAATATAGAATGGATCAAAGTATTACAGACTTCTATTTTTGAATCACAGGTAATGACGTATCGTTTTTACACCAGTCTGATGGGTCTATGACCTAGACTGCACCACTGTATGTTAACAGTTTTGACTCTGTACTCTTTTAGATGTATGGCAATTTAATTCCCCTTAAATAAAGAGGGAGATGCAGAAAGTGAGGAACAAGGAGGAGGGGTGCTTTTTGCTGCCTTTCATCGAGGTGCTGTGGCAGCGCCATGTGTTTCTTCATGCATTTGGTACCCAAATGGATGGTACTTTTACAATGGCTGATGCACTAGACAGAACCCGCAGACCACAATGGTGCTGTCTCCACCGTTGTAGAGCTCTTTCTGTTTTCTCATTATTTAAGTACTCACGTACTGTCCTGATGCTAGCCAATTGTACAAAACATATACCTGAAGTCGATATTTTGAATATTTTAGGGATAGTTGGCTTTTAGATCTGATGCGGCTACTGCTTCCACTGTTAGATTCAGGTCTATTACTGCTGGTTAAAAAAAATTAGGTAGCACAGTCAAAACTTCCTAAAAAGTATTTTTTTTTTCAAGTTGATTTTAACCAGATTGGGCTGCTGCTGCTGTCTTTAAGTCACGTTAAATGTAAAAGTTAAAAATTCTATTACACATCCAAAATATGTAATGTTGGTGTCACTGACAATTTCCATGAAAATCATAATTTTCCGTAACACCCTAATAAAGGGATCTTCTCCAAAGCATGTCATTTAAATGATTTATGTTTCTCCGTGTTGCCCTCAAAGTTACATTAAAAGGAGGATCCTCTACCTACAGTATGGTATTTAAAAGAAAGCATAAAGTGGTTTTATGACAGGAGAGGAATATAGGGGTCTATTTTTCAATGTTTCCATCCACGATTCACCTAATTTTCACATTTTTTCACCTTGAAACCATGCATGAAGAAGAATCTGTATTTTCAAAGTATAATCAGTTAGCCACATAAAGGATGCCACCTACATTTTTACTTTACTACTAACTACTACTTATGGCTAACATGATACAACATTTACATTTTTCACCAATGATTCTTTAAAAAGTACTACATTTACAGTGAAAACATAATAAATACACAGAGGCCCTTCTGCCATAAAACGCTATTAGCTATACTTTTTTTAATATTTAACTTTAGTTTGCCTTTAGGAAATGTCTGCAGGATCTTTGAGAATATAACCACACAAACTCTACTCATTTGTATGCATTTTTTTTTTTTGATAGAAGAAGTTCCCAATTATGTCACTATGAAACTGGCAGAAAAGAAAGATCAAATCTATCTGGCTAACAGTGGCGGCTGGTGAGTTTTTTTGAGGGGCAAACAACCACCCCAGGGTGGCCGGTGGTGGTGGTGGCAATACTACCCCCCTGTCTGCTGATCGCTCCGGCACTTACCTCATCTAGGTGGCAGGTGGCAGGCAGCTGCTCCGGTGTCCTCGAACACGGCGGACACCATCTAGATGGTGTGCTGTGGACAGCTGTTCTGGTGTCCTCTCCTCCAGCACTCCAGCATGGCGGCTTCCGCAATGCAAGCTGCCATCCGTCTCCTCTCTCCTCCTCCTAGGCACTAGGTGTCCAATAGGATCGCCTGACATTTTAGCCAATCGGGAAACGACCCGCTTCCTGATTGGCGGGAAGGAGATTTAATGTGAAAATAGCAAATAATAATTTGCTATCTTCACACATCTTGGTGGGATCAGGGCGCAGTGCTCTGCACCCTGAGCCCACCCTTTTTAAAGCATATTAGAGCCACTGGTTCTAATCACGTGCTTCAAAAAAACACACCCCCTATTGGAATCCATAGTCCGGCGCTCTGTATGTATATCAGGGGGCCGTACACGTGGATGGGGGGGCAGCGCCCATGCGCCCCTAATGGATGGGCCACAACTGCTGGCTAATATATCTTTGGCCATTCCCTGTGCCTACCTGTTTAGATTTTTTAACAGATATTTGATAGCCAGTCTGAGACAGTTCTATAAACACTTCAAGGATTATGATTGGCAATTAATTGACCAATTGTAAGTAATGTGCATAATATACTTGTACATCCTGTATTGATACCCAATTGTATACCAGTTGGCTTTTATATATGATTCTTATTTTTATATATGCTACAAAATCTTTGTGATTTGTGATATTGCTGGATTTTTTCCAATAAACAATGTATTGTTAAAAAAAAAAGAGAAGGAACATCAAGTGATGAAGCAACATTTATGTGATTAGGCCTGCTAAGCATTTCAACAAAAAATAGTGTGTTGTAAAAGTGTTGATTAGAGTTGAGCGAACCTCTGGAAGTTCGGGTTCTGCTGGTCCGGCCGAACTTCGGGACAAAGTCCGGGTTCGGGTCCTGACGGAACCCGAACGTTCGCACGGTCGCCGAACCCCGAACCCCATTGAAATCAATGGGGACCCGAACTTTTAGGCACAAAAATAGCTGTAACAATGTCCTGGCAAGTGCTAGAGGACTGCAAAAGGAAGTAAAATGGGGGTAAGTGCAGGGCAAGTGCCCTACAAATAAATGGGGATAGGGAAAATAAATTAAAATCAAATAAAAAAATGGGAAGGGGGGTGGATGTGGAGTAGGAGCCTAGAGGTTGACTAGGCCGTGACCGTGGCAGTGTAGGTGGAAGTGGCGGTGGTAGAGGAGTAGGAGGAGGTAGCCAACATGGTATTTTTTTTTTTTTTTGTATTGAGGCCTATTCAAAAAAACAAGTATGTGAATGGCTGTGTGAGTCTGGTCTAAATGTTTATTCTGCACAAGGTACAGACAAGTCTTGTGGGATCCATGCCTGATTCATTTTAATAAAGGTTAGCTTGTCCAAGTTGGATGTGGACAAATGGCTCCGCTTGTCTGTGATAACACCCCCTGCTGTGCTAAACACACGTTCCGACAATACACTGGCTGCAGGGC
>BLSH010026815.1:12985-28577 GCA_018402905.1 Glandirana rugosa
AGCCCGCAGCCTTCGGCTTCATCAGTTAGGCCAGCGGCAGTGCCCCCCGGGGCTTTGGGGGACTCGCAGGTGGGTAAAGAGAAGGGCTCTATGCCAGGGGAGGCAGCTGCATCTGGCGTGGACACTGCGAGGTGCGAAGTTTATGCATGCTTCAAGGGCCCCTTAGGGTCCCACTTGAAAGTGGAGGTTAGGGAGAAGATTTGGAAAGGGGACTACATTGAGATTTTTTCACTGCTGCCATTGAAAAACCTCATCGCCTTTGGCTACAAAGCGCAAGGGGTTCTGCTGGCAATATAATGAGGGTGCCTGCAGATTTGAGGGTTCATGTAGTTTCCGACATGAATGCTCGGGTTGCGGTGGATCGCATCCCTTGTCCAAGTGCTTTAAGCAAGGAAAGAAACTGGCCGACGCTGGAAAAAGGGAACACGCCAGTGAGGGTGTAAAAAATGGCGCCCTACCTAAGTAGACACCCAAATAGGGCTGCGGCTAGAATTATATGGTTGGGCTTTAGAGATGGTTTTTTAATTCCGAGTTCGTTGTCAGGTGTTTCCCCCCGTTTTGGCGAATTTGAATTTGGCAAATGAGCATCTGGAAGTGGTTTCTGGAAAACTGCAGAAGGAGGTGGCGTTGGGTAGAATGGCGGGACCATTCGCGCACCCGCCTGATGCGGACCTGGTCGTTTCTCCTTTGGGGGGCCAGTTTCACCTTATCCATCATCTATCCCATCCGAAAGGTCGGTCAATGATGCGATCGACCCCTCTTTTGTACAGTGTCTTACACATCCTTTGATGAAGCGGTGGGGTGGGTTTCGCAAATTTTGTCAGGGTGCTCTCATGGCCAAGACCAATATTGAATCAGCCTTTCGCCTTTTGCCGGTACATCCGGACAGCGATCGCCTACTGGAATGTAAATGGGAAGGGAATTACTTTGTTGACCGGTGCTATCTCCTGCTCATATTTCGAGATGTTCAGTTCTTTTTTGGAGTGGGTCGTCAGGGACCTGTCAGGCCTTAAGTCAATCTTGCACTATTTGGATGACTTTTTGGGCGATCAGTCTTGCCTTATGTTGTTAACAACATTGCAGCACGTTTTTCATGTTTTTGGGGTGCAGTTGGCACTGGAGAAGACGGAAGGGCCCACTATGGAGTTGAAATTCCTGGGGATTATCATCGATACCGCCTTGATGGAGTGCTGGCTGCCAAGAGACAAGCTTGATGACCTTTGGGGGACAGTAGCTGGGGTTATGCAGCAATCTAAGGTTCAGTTGTGTGAACTGCAATCTTTGTTGGGAAAACTTAATTTTGCGTGCCGAATCATGCCCATGGGCCGGGTGTTTTACAGTCGGTTAGCATCTGCTACTTCAATGGTTGAGGCACCCTATCATTTTGTTCACATTGCCGGGGGCATCGGGAAGACTTGTGGGTCTGGGACATGTTCCTGGAACATTACAATGGAAGGCCTTTCTGGATGGATCCGGCGATTTCGGCTGATGAACTAGTTTTGTACATGGACGTGGCGGGGTCAGTTGGTTACGCTGCATATTTTCAGGGTCGTTGGTGCGCGGGCAGATGGCCTGAGGCTTCGGCGGGGTCTGATCTTATTTGTAACCTGGCACTGTTGGAGTTGTACCCCATTGTGCTGACTCTGGAGCTGTGGGGTTCGGAGTTTCGGAATCGGCGTGTTCGATTTCCCTTTGCAAGGGCAGTGTAATTTGAATGTGGTGCAGGATTAGAGCCACCTTTCATATTGATTGGGCCCTGGGCAAACATTTTCTTCGCCCCCCCATTCACATCATGACTGCTCACTGATTGGTAGCTGATTGGTTTCTGGAGGTTAAAGCACATCATTACCACTCTTTGATTGGTTGCTGGAGGTTACAGCACATCATCTCACTGCCTGCATACCATGGACTGGGGAGGTGGGGGACTCCCCAATAGACAGAAAACTCCTAGAACGTGTTATTAGCAATGAGCAGAGCACAAACACCTATGAAAGTAGGGACTGCAGTTTGTGTGTGAAAGAGGCCTTCATGGTGAAAGGTTTACTTTAAACCAGAACAGCTTGTTCTGACTCTCATACACTCCATTTGTTGTGTGGATGTATAGCTTGGTTTGAGACTGCATCCCAGTGATGGCCAACCAATGAGGTTTTGAGTGCCTCAATTGCAGCTGCTGACACACCAAAGGGTTGTGCATATCATTTACTGCCAGACATACTACGTGAGATGGTAAGAGACTGCAGGCGTACAATAGATGGTCAGAAACTGCAGGTGTACTACAGGAGATGGTCAGAGACTGCAGACATAGTACAGGAGATGGTCAGAGACTGCAGACGTACTACAGGAGATGTTCAGAGATTGCAGACAAAGTACAGAGATGGTCAGAGACTGCAGACGTACTACAGGAGATGGTCAGAGATTGCAGACATAGTACAGGAGATGGTCAGAGACTGCAGACATAGTTCAGGAGATGGTCAGAGACTGCAGACATAGTACAGGAGATGGTCAGAGACTGCACACATAGTACAGGAGATGGTCAGAGACCGCAGACATAGTACAGGAGAGGGTCAGAGACTGTAGGTGTACTACAGGAGATGACTCAGCTTTCAGGCCTCATGCACACAGGACCTTAAAGTGGTTGTAAAGTCGCCCCCATTGCCCCGTAAAAAAAAAAAACCTGCAAAGCAAAGGCATAATTAGCTAGTATGCAGAGCATACTAGCTCATTATGAAACACCTCAGAACGAAGCTGTTGCAGCGGTCTCGGCACACCGCTGTTATGGGCGACGCCGTTCTTCCGGGTCTGCGGCTCCGTCCAATCATAGCGCGGACTCAGCGCTGTGATTGGCGGAGCCACGCTGACGTCACTCCCGCGCTTGTGCACGGCAGGGCCGTAGATAATTTTTTGTCCTGGGGAGGTTCAGCAGCAGGTACCAAGTGGTGAAGCGGGGGGGGGGTCCCAAGCAGCTCCATCGACCCACACAGCACAGGAGCGAGCATGCACTGTGTGCCCCTTAGCAAGCACGGTTGACATTAAGATTTCACTGACACCCACTGTAGATTGCAAGGGCAGTGTAATTTGAATGTGGTGCAGGATCAGAGCCACCTTTCATATTGATTGGGCCCTGGGCAAACATTTTCTTGGCCCCCCCATTCACATCATGACTGCTCACTGATTGGTTGCTGATTGGTTTCTGGTGGTTAAAGCACATCATTACCACTCACTGATTGGTTGCTGGAGGTTTCAGCACATCATCTCACTGCCTGCATACCATGGACTGGGGAGGTGGGGGACTCACCAATAGACAGAAAACTCCTAGAACGTGTTATTAGCAATGAGCAGAGCACAAACACCTATGAAAGTAGGGACTGCAGTTTGTGTGTGAAAGAGGCCTTCATGGTGGGTGAAAGGTCTACTTTAAACCAGAACAGCTTGTTCTGACTCTCATACACTCCATTTGTTGTGTGGATGTATAGCTTGGTTTGAGACTGCATCCCAGTGATGGCCAACCGATGAGGTTTTCAGTGCCTGCGCCACTGACACACCAAAGGGTTGTGCATATCATTTACTGCCAGACATACTACGTGGGATGGTAAGAGACTGCAGGCGTACAAGAGATGGTCAGAAACTGCAAGCATGCGTACTACAGGAGATGGTCAGAGACTGCAGACATAGTACAGGAGATGGTCAGAGACTGCACACATAGTACAGGAGATGGTCAGAGACTGCAGACATAGTACAGGAGAGGGTCAGAGACTGTAGGTGTACTACAGGAGATGGTCAGAGATTGCACGCATACAAGAGATAGTCAGGGACTGCAAATGTACAAGAGAATGTCAGAGACTGCAGACGTACTACAAGAGATGGTCAGAAACCGCAGACGTACAGAGATTGCAGACATAGTACAGGAGATGGTCAGCGACTGTAGACATAGTACAGGAGATGATCAGAGACTGCAGACATAGTACAGGAGAGGGTCAGAGACTGTAGGTGTACTACAGGAGATGGTCAGCGACTGTAGACATAGTACAGGAGATGATCAGAGACTGCAGACATAGTACAGGAGAGGATCAGAGACTGTAGGTGTACTACAGGAGATGGTCAGAGACTGCAGACTACTACAGGAGATGGTCAGAGACTGCAGGCATACAAGAGAGGGTCAGAGACTGCAGGCGTACTACAACAGATGGTCAGAGACTGCAGACATACTACAGGAGATGGTCAGGGACTGCAGGTGTACAGGAGATGGTCAGGGACTGCAGGTGTACAAGAGATGGTCAGAGACTGCAGGCATACAAGAGATTGTCAGAGACTGCAGGCGTACTACAGGAGATGGTCAGAGACTGCAGACGTACTGGAGGAGATGGTCAGAGACTGCAGTTGTACTACAGGAGATGGTCAGAGACTGCAGTTGTACTACAGGAGATGGTCAGAGACCATCCATGTACTGTCTTATCTCCTATCCCTGTACATTGTCTACTGAACACTCACAATGGTCCTTCCTAATCACCATAACAGGTGCTGTCAGTGTCCCCCCACACCACACATGTAATTTACTTACTGTGTGACAGGTTCCAGACTTTCAGCATGGACTGTACCTCTCCTCCCCACTGATCACAGGTCTGGTTGTTAGAGGGTGGAGTGATTGGCTGTTAGGGGGATGTGGTGGTCACGTGATGGCAGGTCAGGCAGTGGTTGGTTGGGGATTGGAAGATATGATGGAGCACCAAGCCGCACAGCTGTAGTCCAACTCCACCCCAGTAGTATTTGACCGCCATCTTATTTATGGGCAGCGCAGGTGCAAGTGGCAGCCGCTTTGTGCCCCACAACAATGACTGGGGCTGGGCCCAGGGCAGCTGCTTCTTTTGCCCCACTTTAAAGACAGCCTTGTGAGGGAGATGCGTTGCAGGTTTTCTGCACCACATCCTAGTGTGAACCAGGGCTTATTATTGCCTTTTCAACACAATTAAAAAAGGGCCTGGGCACTGAGGGCAACAAACAGTCCAGCCTCGCTCTGGCAGCGATGTTGTTGTGCCTGGCAAACCCTCAGCCCTTTGGCTCTGCAGTCAGCACCACAACATAGCTGACAGAGCCAGGCTTTACTGTCAGTACCAACCTAGCAGTGGAAAATGGTAACCCACGACTTGGGTGATTAGTGAATAATTTTTCCAGTTGCCACAGACTCATTTACCTCAATGGCAGCACAGCAGTGGTGGTAAGCGGTCTGTGATGACCGTCTCTCAGGCAGCAAGCTATCCGAAAAGGAAAGTACTGCTTCCTTGCCTGTTCTCTGCTCCATTTTCCTCTGAAGTCCAAGGCAGGAAGTATGGAGTGTAGAGCCGCCCGCTCCACTGTGTCTATGATCTGTCCGCCGGGAACCCAGCACAGCCTGGTCATAACAGCGTGATATAAGTGCCCCCCCTTATCTACAGCCCTGGGCAGTACAACCAGCCCTGTTGTACCGGGCCCGCCCCCATCAGCTGAACAGAGGGACCCAGCCATCATTAAAGTCTATTACTGCATTTTAAAAAAAAATTGTTTTTTAAAATCCTCTCCCACTCCTATTTGATTACAGAGGGGGGTTATATAATTTTCCTGGGCCCCATCATGTCAAAACAGGGGCCCAGGAAGGGAGTGCAGTGGAGGGATTATTTCTTTATTTTTGGGCGCATATACATCATGCTGCCCCACTATTATATAAGTCTCGGCCGGTAGAGTGATACGGAGATTCTCCATTCGGCTCCTGCCGGCTGCTGTCCTCAGGAGATATTAAGAAGTGAGTGGCTGACAGGGAAGAGCAGGAGATTGTGGCTGCAATGGACACAGTCAGTGGGGAATAAAGCATAGAATACTCACTGTGTCCTACTATGTATCTCAAAGCAGGTTATCAGTAATGATGGGCTCAGGCGTGTTCGCAAGTGCATGTGCCCGAGCCCGCCGGGAAGTGAACCCTGCACTGCACTAATCACAGGCAGTGAGACATTTCCACGATGCGCGGCTGCAGCGATTGGGAAATGTCTCATTGCCTCTGATTCGTGCAGTGCAGGGTTCACTTCCCGGTGGGCTCGGGCACGTGTACTTGCGAACACGCCCAAGCCCATCCTTAGTTATCAGCATTAAAAATATCAGCACAGTAAGTGGGTGCTCTATCATGGCTCTGTGTCACAGTGCTTTTGGGTGCTGACTTTGTTATGGCTGTGCTGTGTTCCAGTCTGTTATATACAGTACAGCCATAAGTTAACAAAGTCAGCACCCAAAAGCACTGTGACACAGAGCCATGATAGAGCCATGATAGAGCCTCTGCTTACTGTGCTCCCTGTGATGATAATCATAATGCTGATGATCATAAGACAGTGAGATGATACTTTTACACTTAATTTGGGGGAGCAGTAAACGTGTAGTGGAGCTGCATTTTTACTGCTCCGCAAACCAATCCCCTTTAACCACTTCCCGTCCAGCAACATACCAGTACATCACTGGATTGGAAGGATGATATCTTGGTCATCACTACAGCAATGATCAAGATATCATTTTTTTAGCCCCAGCACGAAAGTAAAAGTAGTCCTAGTGGGGAAGCCACTGGATTGCTTTTTTATGTTGTTCATCCCTTGTGAAAGCAAAAATGATAAAAAAAAATGTAAGGATACAGTGTAAGATTTTTTTTTTAAATTTGTAATAAAATACAGTTTAAAAGAAATTTAAACTGCCCTCGCTCCTTTGTGCTCATTAATTGCAAACACGTGTTGGCTCCGCACACACATACGGCTAAACAGCAACAAACCTGTATTTCGTTTTAAGCTGGGGCCAGGGGTGGGGTCAAGGGTGTGGTTAATGGGGGCCCTGTCAGGTAGGCTGTACGGGGCCCCATGATTTTTAACAGTGGCCCGGAGCCTAAGACTAAAACAGCGGAGAGATCAAGAGAGGATTTCACTTGCGGGACGCAGCAGATTTAAATATAAAAAGTACAATGTATACTCACAAACGGTAACACCAAATAGACATATAGCAGTCCACAGTGTGCTCCGAACAGTCTTGTCCACTGGGCAAGTCCCAAAACGTGAGAACAGCCGATGCATTTCGAGGGACGATGCCCTCTTCCTCAGAGCCCTCAGGGTGTGTCCCTTCCTTTCAATAAGCTCTCAGAGCTCTCTTCACTGAGCTCTAAAGTGTGAGATTTCAGTTCTTTGCCCCCTTTTTCTGAACTCTCAGACAAACTTTAAAAATTCAGCACTTTGAATGGATGTAGAAAAGAGGAGAATGTAGATAGATAGGTACAACTTATATAGGAGGAGTTGTTTAGTCTCTGTGCATCACCTGAGGCCAGTCTCTTCATTGGGTATATGTAAGGGTTTACAACCACTTTAACCACTTCAGCCCCGGAAGGATTTCACACTTGAGGACCAGAGCACTTTTTGTGATTCGGCACTTCGTCACTTTAACTGACAATTGCACGGTCGTGCGACATCGTACCCAAACAAAATTTGCAGCCTTTTTTCCCACAAATAGATCTTTCTTTTGGTGGTATTTGGTCACCTCTGCGTCATTTCTGATCACCGCTATAAACAAAAAAAGAGCGACAATTTGGCAGAAAAAAAAAATTTCTTACTTTTTGCTAAAATACAAATACAAAAAAAAAATACAAAAAAAAACATTTTTTCATCGGTTTTGGCCGATTTATATTCTTCCTCATATTTTTGGTAAAAAAAAAAATCACAATCGGCATTTATTGATTGGTTTGCGCAAAAGTTCACAATACTAGTTATCGCGGCCGCCATCAGGTGACGCCGGTTTGCGATAACAAGCCACTTTGCCACTGTCACGCTGCGGCGGGCGGTCGGCAAGTGGATAATGTAAGCCTGCTGAGGCCTACTAGCCATTTTTTTAAAGCCAAACTCTGACCACATTAAAAAGAACAAAAATTACCCCTTCTCCAATTTTTTTATTGGGAAATCTATTGCTCATTTTTGCAACTGAATGGGCTAGAACACAGGAATACTCGCATTAACCCACAGTCCTAGGATCCTGCTCCCATACGGTTCTGCATACTTGCCAACAGTCCCTATTTTCCCAGGGCAATCCCGAATTTTGTACCCTCGTGCCGATCGGAGTCCATCCTGACCAAAATCCCAGGATTTTGATCTTTTCTACTTCTTATGGCACTGGCCGCAACTGGCTTCAAAAACATGACCGTGATATGGCCTTGTGATCTCTTTTCGGCTCCAAGTCTCTTTCCCCGTGTTTTCAGTGGAGAGGGGGCCTCCAATCCGTGCAGCCAATCGGCTTCAATCTTAGCTGCATGTCCCTCCCCTCTCCACTGAACACAGGGGAAGGAGAGTCCTGCACACAACCGGGTATGAGCCGCCGGTCCAGCCACAGGCGGGGGTTGTTGGTGCTGGCTGTGAGGCTGCATTTTATACCATGATCTGTGAGGCTATATATCCTGATGTGTGAGGCTGTGCTATATACCCTAGTATGTGAGGATGTTATATACCCTAGTATGGGAGGCTGTTATATACCCTGATATGTGAGGTTGCACTAAATACCCTGATATGTGCGGCTGCGCTATATACTCTGATATGTGAGGCTGAGTTATATACCATGATCTGTGAGGCTGTGCTATATACCATGATCTGTGAGGCTACAAAAAAGGGAAGGGAAATAGTGGGGCTTTACATGAGGCATGTCCTTACAATTAATAATGCGTGAACTGTATGTATAAAATTCATAGATTTTAATAAAATTGATTTGATATAGTCACATTGAACATTTCATAATCATTAGGGGACATATTGTATCGATGAGTAATAATATAATTGAAATCAGAAGAAATTCATATATAAACAAAGTAATAACAGTACATGATACAAATAATCAATGGACATGATTAATATATATAAAAATACAAAGAATGTATACATATACAGATCCACATATATGCATAATAAATGGAAAATTTTGGTGAATTTACTCATATGCCGTATATACAGATAAATTCATAATAGCAGTTCATGGTTGAAATCGGACTTGTCTGGGCACCCTTATTTTGAAACTCTATGAATGAAATACATATAAGGCTCCATGCACACTGGACGCTATCTGGGCTCTCTCAGTGTCGGGCAGGAGACGCTGCTTAGAAAACATTCTTTTGCAACGTTTTGTAAGCAGCGTTTACCGGCGTTTATCGGCGTCAGCGTTTTTGGGCGTTTTTTTTTTCTTCGTTAGCTTCCATTGACTGCAAAAAACTCCAGCCGTTTACCGGCATTTATGAGCGTTTAGAGGTGTTTAGCATTTTTTGTGGTCAAAAGAACGACTTTTGAACGCCAATTCAGGGTGTTCAGATAACAGCCCAAAAACGCCACTGCTGATAAACGACAATTAACGTCCATTTGTGCCTGGACGCATAGGATAACATAAAGTGGTATTTTTGGGCTGTTAAAAAAAACGCCCAAACGACCAAAAACGGTCGTTTATCAGATACAGTGTGCATAGAACCTTAGTATATGATCCCCTCTAGAGAGAGGAGAAACTCAAGGAAAAGCAACATAGATAAAACTTACAAAAACAGCTCCCAAGCTGTGCCTAGTTCCTGAACGGGGGTCCAGGGCAGATGTCTGACATGGGGTTGAGGAGGGAGTCTCCCCTCCCCCCAAAGAAACCGACGGAAACAGCCGATAGGCCGGTCAGGTCGCCACCACACAGTCCCTATGTGTGATGTACTGTATGTGTGCTGATCGAGCATACTGTTCTGCAAATGATATAAAAGGTGTGTCGAGTAAGTGTGTGTGAATGGATATAAGGAAACAGGATAAAACTAATGGTGAAAATAGTATGTGAGCCAATAAAGGTGAGCCAATATATCACAATTAAAAATAGTGTGAGGGAAAACTCCCATGTAACCTGTAGTGTCTGACTGCGTGGGAGGTAGCATGGATAGAGTCCTGTCCTGGTGATAGGAACATGTATAGTAACCCGCTGCGTATGTGAGGCTGCACTATATACCCTGATATGTGAGGCTGCGCTATATACTCTGATATGTGAGGCTGAGCTATGTACCATGATCTATGATGCTGCGCTATATACTATGATCTTTGAGGCTGCGCCATATATACCATGATCTGTGATGCTGCGCTATATACCATGATCTGTCAGGCTGTGCTATATACCATAATCTGTGAGGCTGCGCTATATCCACTTCAGCCCCAGAAAGTTTAACCCCCTTCCTGACCAGAGCACTTTTTGCGATTCGGCACTGCGTCGCTTTAACTGACAATTGTGCGGTCGTGCGACGTTGTACCCAAACAAAATTTGCGTTCTTTTTTCCCCACAAATAGAGCTTTCTTTGGTGGTATTTGATCACTTCTCCGTCATTTCTGATCATAGCTATAAACAAAAGAAGAGCGACAATTTTGCAAAAAAACCCCCAAATTTCTTACTTTTTGCTAAAATACAAATCCAAAAAAAAAATATAAAAAAACATTTTTTTTCATCGGTTTTGACCGATTTATATTCTTCCTCATATTTTTGGTAAAAAAAATCTCAATCGGCGTTTATTGATTGGTTTGCGCAAAAGTGGCCGCTTTACGGATGATGAGAATTAATTTCTGGGGTTTTTATTTTTTTTTATTTTTTACTAGTAATGGCGGCGATCTGCGATTTTTAGTGGTACTGCGATATTGGGACGGACATGTCGGACATTTTTCACACTTTTTTGGGACCAATGACATTTATTCAGCGATCAGAAATTTAAATGTCCACTGACCAGGGACAGGGATCAGTAGATCTCCTATGCCCCCACTAACAGAGCAGGGAACCACCGTGTTTACATCGGCGGTTCCCCGTTCTTTGGCTGTGGCCGCTCATTGCAGCTCGCCGGTGGACATTGGGTCCGCCCGAGCCATGGACACACTCCTCAGGAGTACGGTGGGCGCGCGCCCCCTAGCGGCCACCTACAGATCGCCGTTTTTTTTACGGCGATTCGCGCTGAGCGTCCACACTGCCACCGTGAATACACGGTAGGCGGTGTGCAACCGGATATACTCTGTTCTGTGAGGCATCATGGTGAGTTGAATGATTTCATTTTATATTACCATGTAAAAATAGAAATAATGTGCTTCAACCATCCTGACACCAAACCAACCATGGTGCCGGGATGATTGAAGCACTAACACCAGGTGTGTGGAGTATCTTTATCTGCTGATTGTTAGACTTTCTGGAATACACATATTGCATTTGTGGGGTAGGATCTGGGCCTGGTGTCCCTCCATCCCTCTTTCTTTCCTTCCTTCTCTCTCCTTCCATCCCTATTTATTTCTTTCTTTCTTACTCCATCCCTCATTAATCTCAGACCACACCCTTTTGATCCACGCCCCCATTCAAACCACGCCTGTTATTTAGTTTAAGCCACACCCATTATCCACCATGCCGCGCTTCGCGCGCCAAATTTTCTCCTCCGCCTATGACACACCTACAAATGAATGCCCCAATCCCTAATTATAATAAGACCCCCCCCCCCCCCATCCACAGACAAAAAAGTTGCCCTATAATGTTTTGGACAATGTTGGCGACTATGGGTTCTGGTTGTGATGACCAGTCCACTAAAGCTGTCCCTAATGCCAATCTCAGACTGTTTTTGCTGCCCCTGAGGTTGATGCAGGTTCACTGAAATCAGTACAGGATCAGCAGGATAGGGCATGGCCACTGGTAGGAATTACTACTTCATAACTATAATGGAGAATGGAAGACCAAGTCACTGGTTGTCACAGGATCTTGAAATAAGATAAGTATTGCAGGGTAATGGCTGCTTTTTTGCAAGAGCGAGAAGTAGTTGGTTTATGACTTGGGAGTTGGTATTGGTTTTCAATTTAAAGAAAATGTTTAAAATACCCAAAGTGAAGCTCTCCCCCTCACTGGCCAACCTCTACATGGGGTGGTGGGAGAGGTACCGCACCTTTGCACCTGATAGTCCCCGCCGCCAGGACACCCTACTATACTTTCACTACATGATTTACTGTTTATTGTAAACCAAGAAATGGTCGATTTCGAAGAATGGCTGCTGTGAGAGTGTGTCCATCACATTTTTGGACGTGTGTCTCACGGGCCGACAGGGGAGAGTTTTCTCTAGTCTATACAGGAAACCCACTGTGGGTCATTCAGTACTCAGGGCTGATTCGGGTCACCCGAAACACACTTGCGTGGAATTCCAGTGGGCCAATTTCTTAGGCTTAAACGCATTTGTAGCAATCCCACTGACTATGAACGAGAGAAATGTAATATGACCCAAAGATTCCTAGACAGGGGTTATACTAAATCTGTTTTAAACAGAGCAATTAACATCTCAGATGCTACCCCTCGTAATAAACTGCTTAGCAAGGGAGGTAGGAAACAAAACAACCGTAATAACGTAAGTGGAAACATTCCTGTTTTCTCTACACCGTTCAGCACTGAATACAACAAAGTGAGAAAGATTGTAACTAAGTACCTAACCCTATTGCACAATGACCCAAACTAAACTAGGGTTTTGTCTGGAGGAATCAGGACTGTGTCTCGTAGAGCACCATCTTTGGGTTCCTTTTTGTCTCCTAGCCTTTTCACTGACACCAAACCGAAAGCCCATTTGCTAACATTATAATATAATGCCCTATAATATCCTATTGGTAAGCCCATATAGAACGGACTTACGTTACCTCATATATTGTTCTTAGCACCTTTATGTTTTTAGCTCTGTCTATAGCAACTTTTATGTGCACCTTTCATATTAACTTTCTGATATTGTGTTTAATAGCCATATTTGTCTTTTGTCTTGCATTTCAGATGGCAGCTTCAGCTTCCCCATGAGAAACTTTCTGGAGACCACAGCATTAAAGGGTCCACAATTTCCCATTGGCCACTTTGGTTTACCTACTCCAGCTGCCTTTGGATGTCAACAAGAACATTGCTTTAATTTATTCACCTTGCTTGGTGTCTATGTCTCACTATGGAAAGTCTTGTGGCCATCTGATATTGATTAATTGAATAACTGACTGCTAGCTAATATCATGGCTTTTGTGTTTTGTATAAATTGGGTGCAAATGTTTTGGAGAACTTAGACCATTAGAAATTACCTCTGAAGCTGAATGGGTGCTTTGAAAGCTGCAATGAAAATTATAAGAAGCTTCCTAAAAGCCCTGCAAAAGCCTTCTGAACACCCTGCTGTTATATAAGAGAAAGCTATGCAAAAAATTATATTGTTTTCTCCAAAGGAATCCATACCTAGCCTTTACAATAAGGTACACATGGAAGGGGCTTAGCACATAAGAACCCACAAAAAAAATCCCAGCACACTTACCAGCTAGCCTGCAAAAAACAAAACAAAAAAACCCAGAACGACCCTGTCTAACAGTTCATGTCAAAGACAGAGGATTTAGTTGCACACATTTGCAAATATATGTGAAAGCCATATATTTGCAAATGTGTGCAACTAAACCCTCTGTCTTTGACATGAACTGTTAGACAGGGTCAATTTGTTTTTTTTGTTTTTTTGCAGGCTAGCTGGTGAGTGTCTTGGGATATGTTTTGTTGTCTGTTATGTTCTAAGCTCCTTCCATGTGCACCTTGCTGTAAAGCTAGTTATAGATTGGGGTGGTTGCCACTTATCCATACAGCTTATCTGCTGAATTGTGCGTGGGGATAAATTGGATGCTTTCAGTTGCCATTGTGCTCTTGCTTGGCATCCAATGTTTCCCTGCTCCTTTAGGGAGGAGTGGGTTCCCTCCATACAGAGCTACCCTTAATTAACCCTCTGCTATATGTGCTCCACCTATATAGTTAGGGTCACAGTATACAGAGGAGCATTTAAAATATTCAACAGCTGCACTGGAAATCGGCCACGCCTCCTTTTTTGGCTATGTGGGTATCAACAGTAAATGATATGATGCAGATGGAGGAGATGCTAGCCATGGACACTGATTCCTTTGACAAATACAAGACCCTCTGGTACGTTTGGATTGACTTTTCTACCACTGGCACTCTTAAAAGAATGCTATGATCCATTGCTCTCCCTTCTCTGGACACCCAGATTGCTAGGGACTCGCTTCTCTTCTTTTATCACAACTTCGGACTCTTCTGAACTTATTCTTTCTACCTCTATTTTTCCTCTGTTCTTCACTTCTCTTTGTTTTCTTCTCTACTCCCTCGACCTGCTTATACGTTTTTTTTTTTTTTTTTTGAATTGACGTGTTATTGTTACTTCACATTTGGGTTCTGTGTTAAATGTATCAACCTTACATTCACAAATGATATTGTCTGTATTCCTACATTATTTCATTAAACCAATAAAGACATATTTACCTCTAAAATATTCAACAGAACAACCTGATCTGTAAGGCTAGGTTCACACTCCTGCGGGTTTGTGGCCGTGTTTAGGTGGGCATGGGAGCCCATTTATTTGAAGAAGGTTTCTGCAGTATTTTAAAATCTCAGCGGCAGGGAAATTATTTTTGGTGTACAGTATATTCTGTAAATAATACATCCATTATACTGTAGATACAACTGCATTTCAAGTAGAGCAGCGAAATCTGCTTCTTGATACCCCACGTGATCTTGATTTATATTTTATTATCTGAAGCAAAACAGCAAAGGAAAAAATACATAGTAAAGGGTCATTTCATGGGTTATTGCATCTAAAACATACGTGTCTGGACTAGACAGGATAAACAGCTTGTCTGGACTAGTTACTGAATCCTCGTGAGTACAACTGTGACTAATAGCTGCTGTAAGGTGTAACCCTGACATTCCAGTTTAGCAGAGAGCTGAGAATTTTCAGCTGACAATTTTCTTATCCAGAACAATCATTCTATACAAACATACCAATAAATAAGATTTTACTGCAGCCTGACATCACCTGACATTTATGATAAATGGTGAAAAAAAGCAGACCTTTCTCTATCAGTTTACAAATAGCAGGACTGGTGTGAAGGAATTCATCTAATATGACAGATAGCTAGCAGTGCTCTTTTCTCTGTTATCCTGAAAGCACTGTTTAGGTCCGCCAATTCATATTAGCTGTTGGTTACGACTAGAGTTGAGCGGATGTTCGAATTCGTCGGGTTCGGCAGAACCTCGTGAAACCATTTGGGTTCGGCACCGAACTCGATCCGAACTTGACCCCGGACACCGAACTCCATTGAAGTCAATGGTGACCCAAACTTTTGGGCACAAAAATGGCTGTAAAAAAGTCATGGAAAGTGCTAGAAGGCTGCAAAAGGAAGCAAAATGGGGGTAAGAGTAAGACAAGTGCCCTGCAAACAAAAAGATTTTTTTTGTTTTGTTTGTTTTTTGTCACGACCGATGGAGGAGGAGGAGGAGGTGGTGGCGGTGAAGGTGGATGTGACGGTGCCAGTGCCGGATCAGTTGGAGATCCGAGGATGAGGTGTAGGTGGAGGATTGGGTAAAAATAAAAAAAATACACTAAAATTCAATAAAGGGATAGGTGTAAACAAACGTCCCGTGAACAGAATGAGAATGGGGGTAAAACGAAGGAAAACGTCGGAAGATCGTGAAAGGTACTGAAAAAATGTCGGTAAAAACACGGGTTTTCAAACCCAGTGGTAACTGAAGT
>BLSH010026815.1:37460-50157 GCA_018402905.1 Glandirana rugosa
CAGAAATGAATTCTCACCATCCGTAAACGCGGCCACTTTTGCGCAAACCAATCAATAAACGCCGATTGCAATTTTTTTTATCGCAAATATGAGGAATTATATAATTCGGCCAAAAACGGTGAAAAAAAATGTTTTTTTATATTTTTTTTTTGGATTTGAATTTTAGCAAAAAGTAAGAAATTTGGGTTTTTTTGCAAAATGGTCGCTCTTCTTTTGTTTATAGCGGCGATAAGAAATGACGCAGAGGCGATCAAATACCACCAAAAGAAAGCTCTATTTGTGGGGAAAAAAGGACGCAAATTTTGTTTGGGTACAACGTCGCACGACCGCGCAATTGTCAGTCAAAGCGACGCAGCGCCGAATCGCAAAAAGTGCTCTGGTCCTAAAGCTGCAAAACCTTCCGGTTGGTAAGTGGTTAAGCATGGCACACGCTATTCGTTTTTTCCATTAAAAAATCTGTCAGCTCTGGTCAAAGCCGCTATACTAACTATGCAAAGTTAGTCAGCTGCTGATTTTTCAGCATGCACATCTGACAGAAGCCAGCTGACATACGCACCAACATACAAACTAACATACACACCGGCCGCATGTCAGGCATTTTTTTTTTTCACTGGCCGATGTCTCATTGCATTGCATAATCTGGCTTTGGGGTCAGTTTTCATAAGTACTTTCTGGACATGCAGTAGGAATGTACAGTGAATTTGAAGATATCCGATTGCACTTTACAGAGAGAGTTCAGTTTCACTTTAAGTCAACTTAAAACATTACTTTATGTTTGCTAAATGACGACACCTGGGAAAATGCATGTTTTCTTAAAAATTGTTCCATTGGCATATAATACAAATGAAATGACAAATATGCTTGTACTGTGGATAGAAATGTACAGAAGTAGCTTGAAAAACCTGTTAGGTGAATAAGTAGTGGGTCTATACTCAACTCACCTCCATATTTCAGTATATACAAAACCATTTGTACAGCACAATAAAGCCTTCTTAAAACAAAAGGTATTTACATATCTCATTCCATGACATATAACAAAAATTAAAGGATTATGCCTAATTTCAGAACAGTGGGTGGAGCCATGCAAATAATTGCTTTATTCCACATTGACCAGACTCACATCCCGAACTGCTAGTGTATAGTACAAATAATAATATAATATTATATTATTAGGCTATATTTGCACTATACAATGCAATGCTTTGCATGGCTTTGCCCATTGTCCTAAAATTAGAAATAATCCTTATTTTTTGGATAATTTGAATGAACGAGACTTCTACTTTAAAAATGCACCCACCCCTAGTCTCCCAAGCTCAGTGCAGAGGAAAATGGATTGCTGTCAAACATCATCTACTTCTGGAGCCCACAAAAAACAGCACATCCTTTGTGTCAGATACAATCTGTTGCATACTAACCCATGGGTTACATACAAGCACCCCGACAGTCTAGGGTTGCCACCTCATCCCTTTAAACCCGAACACATATTAATTACACAGGTTCTGTGGCTGATTAAGGTGGTAATTAAACTCACTTGGTGCCTTATCTGCATTAAATTAGCCTCAGAACCTGTGTAATTCATATGTGTTCGGGTTGAAAGGGATGAGGTGGCAACTCTACGACAGTCTGTCCATTCCAGCAGCAGGAGCAAAAGAACACAGACTTCCATGCAAGATGTTTTCCAATGACACCTATGTTAACCTCCACCTCCCCACCCCCCTCTGAGCACTATTGCTTCTCCCCTTCCCTGCTGGGCACCATTGTTCTCACTCTCCCCCTACTCTCTCTCAGTGCTGTTGTCCCCCTCACTCTTCTCTGAGTACTATTGTTCTCCCCTCCATACCTCTGCTGGGTACTATTATTTCCCTCGCCTCTCACTGAGCTCCAATGTTTCCCCCAAACCTCTCTGAGAGCTAATGTTACCTCTGCTGGGCCCTATAATCCTCCCCACCCCCTGCTGAGAAACATTGTTTCCCATCACAAATTGCCCCCCCCCACCACCTGTTCTGCATAATTGTTCCTCCCACACCCTGCTGAGCACCTATGTCACCCTTCCATTCCCAGACAACAATGTTGCCCCCTCAAGCTCTTCCTGTAGCTGTCAAAATATAATAGCTACAGCAGGAGATTCCTCCTTCCGAGCTGTATGGTGTGAATGTGGGAATCTGCACTCACACAGGGCCGACCCGACTACAGCGGTGATTTCAGCGCGACCTTTAGGGCGACTTCAGGCAACTTACAACACGACTTATGCCAGGCGCCTGTGGCCAATCAGAGAAGGGAGGGAGGGGGCTGCCCCAAATAAATTCTATTCTTTTCACTACAAAGTCACTTGCATTTAGGTGGGGGATCCGACTTGGAGGTGACTTCTATTGAATTCTATGGACATTCTAAGTCGGATAGAAGTCGTCCAGGAACCTTTACTGACGTCGGTGCGACGTCAGCAGTGTATATTATAACTGCTCCCATTCACAATGGGATTTCACTTGTCAAGCGACTTGGGGCGGCTTGAGGTGACTCAAGTCGAAACGCAAGTCACCCCTGTGTGAATGGGCATCTCCTCAGATCAACAAGATGGAGTCTCTAATTCTTTTGCCCCCAGAGCAGACTGGCTCTTGTAGTTCTGTCTATGGGGCAGTTTTAGAAGGGGAATAAATATTCCAGTGCCCTTTGCAGCTGCTGCTTGTTAAAAACCTTCTGATTTGCTCCTGTAATTGCTCCTGTCATTGGCTCTCCTCCTTCTGACAATAGGGACACAGGAGAGAGAGCAGAGTGGGCGGATGCCTATGTTAACATGCAGTAAGTGAAGAGAAAAGGGAGGGGGTGAAAATACCCCTCGCAGCTGCTGACAGGCACATTCTCCCAAGTGTGGCATGAATCCAGCGGTGGCCAGCTTGGCGAGGTGCCCACTACACACTCCCCCCACCAAAGAACCTTTGGTCCCCCAAAGGAAGTAACAGTCCTTGACCTGGTACATGCTTTTAGAATACACATGGAAGGAAAACAGATTAATGTACACAGGAAAACAGACAGTTTGTATTTGCATAAGAACCTTGCAGAGGAACCTCCCACCAATGAGCATAGGAAGGAAGGTTGTCCTGCCTACAGACCATCTTAATTGGAATGGCCCAGCTAGACGTGCCAGGGGGGTGAGTTAAGGTTGCCTTTCACCAAATCTGTGGTGAGAAGGTCAGGCTCTGCAAGAGTCCCTTGAAGGGTGAGGATAACTTCTTCGGTACTGAACTCTCACCCAACACATCACAGCTCAGTCTCTTGAGAGTGGGTAGCGCTTTGCTTTCTCTGTTACACTAACTCAGGCATAGTAGGCTCACTAGCCTCTTCTTCTTGTTTGACTCCTTCTGCCATCTGCAGATCAGTTTCTCCCACTTCTGCTATGGATCCTTCTTTATCCACTGTCGAAGAGGGAGAAAAATCTGACCCTCCTGCTGGCAGGGAGGGTAAGGGATAACATCTGGGGACAACAAGGGCTAACAGCCGCTTTACCAGATCTGTGTTGGTCCCTACAATTAGCGGACTTCCTGTGGACCCTGGCAATCGTGGACACACAATGGCCAGTGTGTCAAAGTTCTGAGGCTTCCCAGCCCTCAATGGATCACGCGACAACTTGATCCGCAGATATCCATTACAAGGGTAATCTTCCATTTGAATACCCTGGATCTCTATATCTTCCAACTTTCACAGGTGTATGCATGACAAATACCTGTTGTAAAAGTCTCTGGTCAGCAAAGTCACCTGAGCACCTGAATCAAGAAGGGCTCTTGTGTAAATTCCCTCCACCAAAACAGGCACTACAGACAAAGGGCCTGTTAACTTGGCAGAAGATTTGTTGGAAGCATTTGAAATAACAGGTTTGCGTGACTGGACTCGTGTTTCATTTCTCTTCCGGCGTTGGAAATTCTGTTTCCGTTAACATCTTGGAGGCTGGTAGGCATTTCTCACTGATACGGCATAAACTGCAGGTGTTCTCCATTGCTCCCTTGCAGATCCAGGGAAAGTTCTTCTTGAGGGCTCAGGTCTTCTCTCCATCCTTGGGTCACTTCTCTGAGGTCCATGTCAGTCTTCTGTCCTCCTTGGTGGACTAGGACATTCTCGCCGGTAGTGACCTACACCTCTACAGTTTAAACAGACGTCTTGATTTGTTGGCCTCTGGCCCAGCGCAGCAGGCGAGACCAGGGGTACATTCTGCCCCATAGCACCCTCGCCAGACAGCTTAGTATGTTTTGCTGTCAGCTGGTTCATCAACTCCATCATCTTGGATACCTGCATCTTCAGTGCGGTTATCACAGACTTGACATCCAATGACCTGGTCATCATCTCCATTAGCTGTGACATCTGAGTCTTCAGAACCCAATCTCTGGATTAATATCAGCTGTACTGGCCACTCTGATTCCGACAGCAGATTCCGACCCCTGGCTCTTTCCTTTGCTCTCCAGCATGGCTTCTTCCTTTATCACTAATTTAATGTGCTTAGGATACTTCATTGGCATGGCATCGACTGAAGTCTGCAGCAGAATCCAAACTGGATCAAAACATGAAGCACCTCTCAGGATCTGCTGCATTCTAGCTTGATCCACAGCAGAAGGTAGCATCCCCTTCTTTAATACGATCTGATGCATCATCCTATTTAAGCGTCTGATGTATTCAGACAGGCGTTCACCTTGGAGTTGGAGAGCATGCTCAAATCAGTAAACTAAGTCTGCTGCCATCTCCTTCAGCCCAAACTCCTCCTGCAGAATATTCAAGTAGTCTTGAGCAATGCAATCTTTCTTACTGAACTTCAGATTGTGAATAGCTTCTGAGGCGGGGCCCCTTAGACCAGGGGTGCCCAACCACTGGCCCGTGGGCCACATATGGCCCGCGGTACCCTCTGATGTGGCCCTCCACCTCCTGCTCTGGGATGGCGGGTCGGCAGGCCCATATTGTGGGTTCTCAACCCGCCATCCCCGAGCATCAGCAGGAGTGTGCATAACAGAGCCATCACTATAGAAAGCATATGGCTGCAGTAGAAAGCAGAACAGATGCTTCCTGTATATCGCTGGTCCTCTCACAGGCAGAGTGATACCAAATGCACTACGCCTGTGATCACAGCCGTCAGTGATACTTGCCAGGGGGGCACCAGCAATACCTGCCGGGGGGAGGAGCCACCAGCGACACCTGTGGGGGAGGAGCCACCAATGATACCTGACCTGGGGAGAGGGGCCAATAGTGATACCTGCCCAGGGGGAGGAGCCACAACCCACCCTGTGGGGGAACAGCCAGGAGCTACCAGCCATACCCACCCTGGGGGGACAGGCAGGAGCCACCAGCCATACCCATCCTGGGGGTCAGACAGGAGCCACCAGCCATATCCACCCTGGGGGGACAGGCAGGAGCCACCAGCCATACCCACCATGAGGGGGACAGGCAGGAGCCACCAGCCATACCCACCCTGGGAGGTGGCCGGCAGGAGCCACCAGCCATACCCGCCCTGGGGGGGGACAGGCAGGAGCCACCAGCCATACCCACCCTGGGGGGGGAAGGCAAGAGCCACCAGCTATACCCAACCGGGGGGGACAGGCAGGAGCCACCAGCCATACCCACCCCAGGGGGACAGGCAGGCGCCACCAGCCATACCCACCCTGGGGGGGGGGGCAGCCAGGAGCCACCAGCCATACCTACCCTGGGAGAGACAGACAAGAGCCACCAGCCATACCCACCCTGGGGGGGACAGGCAGGAGTCATCAGCCATATCCTCCCTGGGGGGGGGTATGAGCCACCAGCCACACCCACCCTTGGGGGGACAGCCAGGAGCAACCAGCCATACCCACCCTGGGGAGGGAGAGGCAAGAGTCACCAGCCATACCCACCCTGGGGGGGACAGGCATGAGCCACCAGCCATACCCACCCTGGGGGGGACAAGCAGGAGCCACCAGCCATATCCACCTTGGGAGGGAAAGGCAGGAGCCACCAGACATACCCACCTTGGGGGGCGGACAGGCAGGAGCCACCAGCCATACCCACCCTGGGGGGTACAGGCAGGAGCCGCCAGCCAAACCCAACCTGGGGGTGCACAGGCAGGAGCCACCAGCCATACCCACCCTGGGGGGGACAGGCATGAGCCACCAGCCATACCCACCCTGGGGGGGACAGGCAGGAGCCACCAGCCATACCCACCTTGGGGGGGGAAAGGGAGGAGCCACCAGCCACACCCACCTTGGGGGGGGATAGGCAGGAGCCACCAGCCATACCCACCCTGGGGGGGGACTGGCAGGAGCCACCAGCCAAACCCACCGTGGGGGGGTGCAGGCAGGAGCCACCAGCCATACCCACCCTGTGGGAGGACAGCCAGGAGCCACCAGCCATACCCACCCTGGGGGGGGCAGAAAGGGCCCACCAGCCATACCCACCCTGGGGGAGCAGCCAGGAGCCACCAGCCATACCCACCATGGGGGGGGGGTCAGCCAGGAGCCACCAGCCATACCCATCCTGGGAGGGGACAGCCAGGAGCCACCAGCCATACCCACCCTGGGGGGGCAGCCAGGAGCCACCAGCCAAACCCACCCTGGGGGGGAAGCCAGGAGCCACCAGCCATACCCACCCTGTGGGGAAAGCCAGGAGCCACCAACCATACCCACCCTAGGGGAGGGACAGACAGCAGCCGCCAGCCATACCCTCCCTGGTGGGGAACATACAGTAGCTGCCAGACATACCCACTCTGGGCGGGACAGCCAGAAGCCGCCAGACATATCCACTCTTGGGGGGACAGCCATCAACCGCCAGCCATACTTACCCTGTGGGGGACAGGCAGAAGCCGCCAGCCATACCCACCCTGTGGGGGACAGTCAGCAGCCGCCAACCATACCCACCCTGGGGAGTACAGACAGGAGCCACCAGCCATACACACCCTGGGGGGGGGGGACAGACAGCAGCCTGCAGCCATACTCACCCTGGGGGACAGCAGCAGCCACCAGCTATGCCCACCTGGAAGACAGCAACAGCCAGCAATACCTGCAGGAATCCTGAGGAAGAAGATTAAGGTCAGTTTTTAATTAAAATCAAACAGCAATGGGCATATCTTTTCTCTAAACTGGTACTCTAGCTACACTGGGCTGCTTTCAAACTGATCTGCATGTGCAATGCAGTGCACCTGCGGGTTACCTGCACTGAGTCATAGAGTTCTCTTATTACCTGTGGGCGTGGTATACTTTCAGAAAGTGCACCACACCTGTAAGATGTATTAGAAGTGTGTGGCAACATGCAGCTAACCCGCAGGAAAGTCACAGGTGCACTGCGCTACACTCGCAGTGCGGGTAAACAGCGGCACATCCGTGTGAAAGTAGCCTTAGGCTTCTTTCACATGATTGGCCCAAATGGGTCTGCCTGTCTGTTTTTCAGGCGGACCTAGTCGGACCCTCCATTCACCTCTATGGATCTGCAGATGTAAACAGATTTATGTACGTTTACACCCGCCTACTTTCGATCTGCTAAAAAAACAGAAGGGGACTTGTCCCCTGTTATCTGGGCTGTTCGGAGGGCCCATAGAGTAGAGTGGGCTGTGCCTGTGTCTGCTCTGCATATGCGGAGTGGACGTGCACCGGCTGTCATCTGCCCGCTCCACTCATTGTGGCCCATGACCGGTTACCAAGTCGCTTAAGTGGCCCTCGTTCTTGAAAAGGTTGGGCACCACCTGATAGTATGAGAGTCTCAGGGATGTCCCATTCATGCAAGGCTTGTGTGGCCTGGTCCAGCCACTCTTCAAAGATGTCCTCCCCTGTAGCCACTGGATGTCTTCCAGAAAAGGCCCTGAGTTTCTGGTACCCACTTCCAGAGCATGGTGGAGTATCCCTCTGGCATTTTGACACGAAATCTCCCATAGCAGTGGAGAACTGCAGCACCAATCATGGCCCAAGGTGTCATGGATGGGACTTCTTCCTTCATGGCCTCAGCTTGGCTAGAACTGGCTGGAGACATGTCTGATGTGCTTAGCTGAATTAGGCGAGACTCAGTCCCTAATTTCCACTCTAGTAGTGCATAGGTGCGAGAGCTCTCTTGGTCTGGCCTGACATCAATCAACCACATCTTCTGACTGGAATCAATGTCTTCACCCCTTGGCTGATCTGTTCTTCAGTCCAGGCCTCCCCTTGGAGCTCCACCACTATGTTTGAGTCTAGGCGGGTGCCTTCTTCACGACACCACTGTGTCGCTGGGTCAATCTTGGCACTTGTAGGGGTGCTTTCTTGAGGAGTTGATTCCAGAGTAGCGGTATTATCCCAGACGAGCCCCCACATGTAGCGCTACCCCCAAAGGAGCCGCTTAAGTATATTCAGTCCCGTACTCTGCCTCTCTAACACTACAAGTGTTAGCAAGGTGACTAACAGCAATGATGTCTGTATACAGTGTCCATACAACTCAAATCTGTGTGCAGTGTTCTTGTTTCCTGCAAATGGGTAAAAGTCCCCTCACCCAATCCTGCGACCAAGGCCCAAACGAATGTCCTGGCAGGCAGGCTCTACTAGTGACCCGATTGATCACCTCCCACCGGAGTGCTTCACACCATCGGTGCAGGTGCGTCTAGATATGCACCTGGGACCCCCCTCTCTCAGGCTGGATGTCCCGACTGGATGTAGATGCCTGAAAACACACGGGGACTGACCTGCTGACTGAAAATCTCCTCAGATCAACAAGATGGAGTCTCTAGTTCTTTTGCCCCCAGAGCAGGCTGGCTGTTGTAGTTCTGTCACCATAGAAAGCTATGGGGCCATTTTAGATGGGGACTACATATCCCAGTGTCCTTTGCAGCTGCTGCTTGTTAAAGTCCTTCCTATTTGCTCCTGTAATTGCTCCTGTCGTGGCTCTCCTCCTCCTGCCAATAGAAACACAGGGTAGAGAGCAGAGTGGGCGGATGCCTGTGTTAACATGCAGTAAACATGTTAACATGCAGTAAGTGAAGAGAAAGGGGCAGGGCTGAAAATCCCCCTCGCAGCTGCTGGCAGGGACATTCTCCAATGTGTGGAATCAACCCGGCCAGCTTGGCAAGGTACCCACTACATATGTACTATAGTCTTTTCCTGCAAATGAAATGTATGCCAAGTGCACATTTATGCTGCCTAAAATTGGAAGACACAGAAAGGTTGCTATAAGTTTTGCAGGTAATTGCACATTTTTAACTAAGGGTTCCCATAAAAAAGTTATTCATTGGAAAATGAAGCAAGAAAGTAGCGCTTTTATTAAAAACCACAAAATGCATGTTTTACTTCCATACCTTAACTACTGTAGATTTATATAAGCCATTGATCCATGCGCTCTTGTTGCACAAATGAATATGAGTCTATTTCCTTCTCATTAAGATATGTGAATATTTTATGGCATATTTGGCCTAATATCCTCAACCTCTAAATTATGGGCTACAAAAGAAAGGCATTTGCTGCTACTCAGACTGGAAATGATAATGAACAAGAGTTTATTTTCTAAACAACTGTGTAAAGCCTGCCCCAATGCCTAGGTCAGAAACTGCAGCTGCCAAGTATTTCTTCTGCCTTTATCTTCCCCATTCCCTTAAGGCAAGCAGGCCTACAGGTACTTGTTTGCCCCTAGGTCTTATTGTATGGTGCTACAGTTTCTGGAATGATAGGGACTAAGTGAAGGTAACAGAAAAGAGTACCTGTGTTTTTTTAGGATGATCAGGCATAAGGTGTAGCACTGTCATTGGGTATATGTATGATATTCCAAAGGCTTGTGGCAGTCTGGGTATGCAGTAGACAAAAGCATTGTCTAGAGACAATCCAAGGTCAGGCAGGCAGCGGGCATGAAGTAGTCCAGAAACAGTCCAAAATCAGACAAGCATAATCCAGAAACAGTATGAGGCCAAAAGCAAGTGGCAATCCTTTGAGTAGTCCAAACTCCAGGCAAAAGATAAGTAGCAGGTAAATCCAAATGGCAGGGCAAGGCAGACAAGAACTTACTAGACAAGGGTCAAGAGCTAAATGGTATCACAAGCCTGCAGGTGTCAAAGTGCTTCAGCCAATCAGGGGGAGAAGCTAGAGGTGGGGGTGTGCGTCTGTAGGCCAATCAAAACTGAGCACACTAGGCAGACCGAGTTGACCCACTGCCTAGAAATGAGGATGCCTTGCAAGGGCTGTGTTGCCACAAGCCAATGGGAGCATTGTTTCTGTTGCCCAGTGACAGAGAAGCAGGCATAACAAAGAGTGGCTGGGTTGTGGGCTGCAGGGTAGGCGCACGGGAATGTCTCACACTCCTAATATTACCCCACCATCCTCAAGGAGGGGCCCCAGGACCCTATTGGGTTGGCTTGTTGGGATAAAGACAATGAAAACTGCTTACAAGTCTGCATGCATGGTAGGTGGTAGGAACCCAGAAACTTTCTTCAGGGCCAAAGCCCTTCCACTGATCAAATTCCTAATTCTTCTGGATTCTTCTGGAGTCCAAGATGTGCTCCAAATCATACTCCTCTTGACCATTGACAATCAGTGACAACTAAGAAGAAACAACGGCACCCTGGTGAACAGGCATGTAATATGTTAGGGTTAAAAGGGGTTGTAAAGCCTCGCGGTTTTTCACCTTAATGCATTCTATGCCCACTAGCCCCTTCTTTCTCTTCCTCTACTTCAGCTTCTTCCTCCTCAGCAAGGGGGTAAGAATCCTCAGGGTCTGCTGCCAACAGGGGGGATAGAGAATCTTCCGGATCTTCTGAAGGCTGTCTCTGGGGCACGAATTCCGGGGCCTCTGGCCTGAGAATCTTAGTATTTGTCACCTTGGGAGGAGAGGGGGAAGGATCAGCAGGTTCTGACATTTGGGATGGCAACAGCCAACCTATTCCCATGTCTTCACCCTCGCTGTCCTCATCTTCTACATCCAGGGGCGCTGGCTGAGATCTAGTCACTGGACGGGACCTTTCTGTGGCTTCAAGTGCAGGCTGAGGATCCAGTGGTGGTGGCACACGGACTGCTTCTGACAAGGGCAACAAATGATTGTGATGCCAGGTCTTCAGCGGGTCTGTACTTCCTTCTGAAATAGGTTCTGATATACTGGTAGCCCTGGCAGTTGTTTACAAATCACATAGGGCTGTGACTTCCAGCGATCAAGCCAGCTTGTGCTTCCCAGGGACGCCCAGATTTATCAACAATACCCTGTCACCTGGCTGTAAGTCTTGCATTCGCACCCTCATATTAAAGTTCCTCTTATTTCTCTGTCCTCTGGCATCTGTGGCAGCTTGGGCCTTCTCATAGGCGGTAGGCGCCGGTAGGCGCCGGTAGGCTTGTCGAGCATAGGGTGTATATTAGTAGTTGGAGTGCTAGGCTCTGGGACAAGAGGTGTCAACAATCTTCTGACAAGATCAGTATTGGTCCTGATGATGAGGGAACTCCTACTGGCACCTGGTGGGTGGGGGCAGACCACTGCCAGAGTGTCGAAGGTCTCAGCATTTCCAGCCACGGAGGGATCAAAGATCAGCTTAACTGGCAGGTAGCCATCCTAGGGGAAGTTCTGAGTCCCAATGCCCCATATTTCTAGCTCTTCCAACTTCTGCAATGGCAGGTGGTTGAGATGCCCGTCATAGAAGTCTCTGTAGTGGAGTGTCACTTGAGCTCCAGTATCTAAAAGGGCCTTGATGTAGATTCCCTCTACTTGGATGGGGACAACAGAAGAAGGTCCCACCAGTTTGTCTGGGAACTTTGAGGACACAGTGGCCTTGGTTTGTTCGGCAGCTCGTATCTACACTCTCTTCTAGCGGGGATTTTGATCTGGTTTTGGTCTTTGCTGAATTCTGGGTGCTTGGTCAGCCAGCATCAAAGGAAACGGGACACTGGATCACTCAGAGGCATCAATGGGGGCCCTCTGAGAGTGTTTGGACTACCGTTCCCGTCTATTCGCGTCTTTAATTTTGGAGCTAGCTAGTGTAGATGGACACCCGGTTGGCTCCTTCACTGAGGTCCCCTGAAGTGTCCTGCCGGCTTTCTGCATTGTACTTCGGGCTTCATCGAGCTTGGGCACACCCACTGAAAATGTCCCACTCCTCTACAATTAAAGCACACTTCATTAGTCTTTGGCCTCTCACCAGAGGCAGTCGATGGAGTCGGAGGTACACTTGTCTCTGTTAGAGTTGAGCGAACCCGAACTGTAAAGTTCGGGTTCGTACTGGAGTTCAGGGTGTCCGTGTCCCGAACCCGGACATTTGAGAAAAAGTCCGGGTTCGGGTATTTTTTCACGCCTTTTGAATAGCTGCAGGGCAGCCAATCAACAAGTGTTTCACGCGTTTGCCCTTAGAAGCCATCACAGCCATGCCTACTAAAGGCATGGCTGTGATTGGCCAGTGCATCATGTGACCCAGCCTCTATATAAGCTGGAGTCACGTAGCGCTGCATTTCACATCATCTCATACAAGTGTAGGTAGGGAGAGGATGCTGCTGCTGGTGTGAGGGACAGATTAGCATTATAAAATCATCGGAAATCATCCGTACCGACACTACCGAAGATTCCCGTTTGCGCACTTTGTGAACAACTAACCGACGGGACGTCGATAAGTTTTCCGCACTTTTTTATGGGCTTGGGCCTGAAAAAGAGTTTACAGGCCCAAGCCCTGTGCCTGTGGGACTTGAGGTCATGCTTGGGCTTGAAATGTCAAGCCCAAGCGAGTTGAGATTGTCTCTGTTCACATGGAGGCTGAGGTAGCTGACGGAGACCA
>BLSH010026815.1:134336-148884 GCA_018402905.1 Glandirana rugosa
ATCGCCCACAGCGCTGCAGCACCACCTCTCTCCCCCCTCTCTCCTCTCACACTGCACCGATCGGTGCGGAGAGGAGAGACAAGCCGGCGCTTCCGCCGGCTTGTTTACATGTGATCGCGCCGTCATTTGACGGCGCGATCACGTGGTGAAAGGCCGCGCACAGCGGCCATTCACCCCGATCCGTGATCAGTCGGGTCCCCCGGACCCGACGGTCACGGATGTTCCCGTGTGCGCGCCCCAGGGGGCGCGCGGGGAGCGCGATTCTGGGAGGACGTCAATAGACGTCCTCCCAGAATTAAGCAACCGCCCTGTAGACGTCAATTGTCTATGGGGTGGTTGTTAAGCGGTTAATGGCTGTGTATTGAGTTATTTTGAGGGAACAGCAAATTTACACTGTTATACAAGCTGTACACTCACTACTTTACATTGTAGCAAAGTGTCATTTCTTCAGTGTTGTCACATGAAAAGATATAATAAAATATTTACAAAAATGTGAGGGGTGTACTCACTTTTGTGAGATACTGTATGTGCATTGTACTTGTTTTGGATCTGTAATTTGAATACCCGTTGCATGGGGTGCTTGTAGGTTTGAGCTTTCACCCCTTATTATCTTTGTCACATATGCCTACCTTTTATTTGTACTTTTCTGTTTTTGGTGGATGTTAAAACTGAAAGTAAAGATTTTGCACAAAAAAGAAAAAAAAAAAAAGTCTGACGAAGAACAACAATTTTTGGTCATTTACAAAATAAATAGTAATTTTGTTGGGAATCTCAAATCTTGCAGATTTTCATATTTCAATGGATATGTAAGAAATGCCACAGACATACTACCAGTATATAAAATGTGGTTGAGGAAACAGAGACGTAAAGGCTGTTCAACTTGGAGTACACTGGTTGGAAAACCAACTGAATACATGCATGTAGGTTCCACAAACTGCAGAGAGCTAAAGTGTTACTAAACCCAGTAATATGAAAATAGTCCCCTCCCCCCCCCCCACAGCTTATAAATCTTCTTTTTACATCCAAATACTGCCACAATTTACCTTTTGGGATGATTTGTATACCATGGTTTCCTGATAACCTACAGTTTGTCCATAGCTGCATGCTCAAATAAGAGATTTCCACTACAGCTTGTATATACGCCCACATGTGTGATGCCAATATCATGTGACCTGAACAGTTCAACTGAAACAGGAAATGTTCTCTCCAGCATAAGAGACCAAACTGTGCATGGGCAGGAGGACTACCCTGCTTGTATTAGCTGGCCTTCCCCAGATAGACAGTGCAGGGAGGGAAGAATCTATGCATACAAGATAAAACAGCCTTGTTTAAACAATGCAGAGGATTAACCCCTTAAGTTCCACAGTGAGTATAACAAGCATGCTATGCTGCATAAACAAACCGATTTTATTGTTGTGGGTTTAGTAACACTTTAACCTCCGTTAGTTTTACTCCCCTTCATGACCAGGTCATTTTTTGCTTTTTTGGCACTGCGTTACTTTCACTGACAATTGCGCTGTCATGCAATACTGTACAAAAATAAAATGTCCTTTTTTTATCCCACAAATAGAGCTTTCTGTTGGCTGTATTTGATCAGCACTTGTTTTTTGTTTTTGTTTTTTTGCGCTATAAACAAAAAGACTGATAATTTTGAAAAAAAAAAAATTTTACTTTCTGCTATAAAACACATCCAATACAAAACTTGCTACATTCTGTTACATATTTTTGGTAAAAAATCCCAATAAGCATATATTGATTGGTTTATGCAAAAGTTGTATATTTTGTATATACAGTATACTGGAATTTTTTTATACCAGTAATGGTGGCAATCAGCAATTTATAGTGGAACTGCGATATTGCGACAGACAATCTGACACATTTGACAGTTTGTGGGAACCAGTGACACTAATACAGTGATTAGTGCTAAAAAATATGCACTGTCACTGTACTGACACTGGCTAGGAAGAGGTTAAACATCTAGGGTGAGCAAAGGGTTAAATGTGTGCTTAATCAGTGTTTTGGGGATTTGCTTGATTTTGTTCCCACACATCCCCACTGACAGGACAAAGCTCTGCCTTGTTTACATAAGCAGAACTCTGTTCTGTCGTTCCCCTCGCCCATCAGCAGGTGCTGGCAGACATCCATTGGCTGGCACCCCGCTGATCAGTTTCTGCTGTGACTAATCACAGCAGAATCGGTGCGCTCACCCTACCCAGAGGAGAGCCACTTTGCCGCCGTAAACCGTAGGCTTTTATCTGCTTATATGTTGCCATCCCTGGTTCCTCCTTAACGCCCATCAACATGCTAATGAAAATATAAAATAAGACCTGTTTTAATTACATACTTAATTTTAGATCCAGTAACATCATCATTGGGCCTCTGTGCTTCACTATGCAAAGCAGGTAGAGCATGGCAGATGGTAGAGGCTGGCAAGGTGCTCTCCATATATGGTAACTCTCACATCTGAGCCTTCATGATTAACCACTTCAGCCCCGGAAGGATTTCACACTTTAGAACCAGAGCACTTTTTGCGATTCGGCACTGCGTCGCTTTAACTGACAATTGCGCGGTCGTGCGATGTTGTACCAAACTAAATTTGCGTCCTTTTTTTCCCACAAATAGAGATTTCTTTTGGTGGTATTTGATCACCGCTGTATTATTTCTGATCGCTGCTATAAACAAAAGAAGAGTGACAATTTTGCAAAAAAAAAAAAAACAAATTTCTTACTTTTTGCTAAAATACAAATGCAAAAAAAATATAAAAAAACTTTCTTTTTAACGGTTTTGGCCGATTTTATGTTCTTCCTCATATATGTGATAAAAAAAAAAAATCGCAATCTGCATTTATTGATTGGTTTGCGCAAAAGTTGCCACGTTTACGGATGATGAGAATTCATTTTTGGGGTTTTTTTTTTTTTTTTACTAGTAATGGCAGTGATCTGCGATTTTTAGTGGTACTGCGATATTGGGGCGGACATGTCAGACCATTTTGACACTTTTTTGGGACCATTGGCATTTATACAGCGATCAGTGCTATAAAAATGCACTGATTACTGTGTAAATGCCATTGGCAGTGAAGGGGTTAACCTGGAGGGGGCGTTCTAAGGGTTAACTGTGTTTCCTGGGTGTGTTCTAACTGTGTGTGGGCTGCCCTAGCAGGGGAAGGGGAGTGATCACAGCTTCCATATAGAGGAAGGCTGTGATCACAGCCCTTCCCCCCTCACAGAACGGAGATCCGTGTTTACATGCACGGACCTCCGTTCCTTCACTCTGGGGGGGGGGGCATCATGGGTAGCCGGCGGAGATAGAGTCCGCTGCACCCGCTCCCTGGCCCCCCCGGACACAGTGAGTGCGCGAGCGTGCCTCCGGTGGCGCGCGCATGCTCACAGTGCACGATCTCGCAGCCGCCGTCATATCGGACCACCTTGTCGGCAAGTGGTTAAAGAATGGAAATCCACTGAACGGAAGAAGTGAATTAGGGACAGTAAAGCTGGGAAGGAAAGAGCTAAATGAGGCTTCATATTATCCAGGAAATGAAGTGGGCTCTAGCTGACTTGCCAAGGATTCTAATGCACACTGAGAAGCTTACAGTGAAAGCAGAGGAAGCAATTTCAGTACAGTCTGTGCAAGACTGAAGGGAAGGCTGGAGTTCAAATTTAAACAGATTTACTACTGGCTTGTTTCTGAAACTTTTAGGGTCTTTTCACAATGGTGTTCCGATCCGGTCAGTTTTTGGCTCCCACTGCTGTCAAAGTCAGCCAATCAGGAGAGAGAGGGGGTGGGCCGGGTTGCAACTCCATGTCTGAATGGACACAGGGAGCTGTGGCTCGGGTGCCCCCATAGCAAGCTGCTTGCTGTGGGGGCACTCAACAGGAGGGCAGGGCAAGGAGCACCTAAGAGGGACCAGAGAAGAGGAGGATCTGGACTGCTCTGTGCAAAACCACTATACAGAGCAGGTAAGTATAATGAATTTGTTATTTTTAACTAAAAAAAAGACTTTAATCACTTTAAGTATGGAAGTTAACCGCCTGCCGACCAGTTTTACTGTGGCAGGTTGGCCCAGCCCCCACACAATTAGAACACACATAGGGAACACGGGTAACCCATTGATCGCCCCCTACAGTTTAACCCCTTCCCTGACAGTGACAGTGATCAGTGGCTATTTAAACTCTGATCGCTGTATAAATGTCAATGGCCCCAAAAAAAGTGTCAAAAGTGTCCGTTCTGTCCGCCACAATATCATAGTCCCGATAAAAATCGCTGATCACCATAAGTAGAAAAAAAAAAAAAATCCTAAAAATGCCATAAATCTATCCCCTATTTTGTAGACGCTATAACTTTTGCGCAAACCAATCAAAATGCGGTTATTGGGATTTTTTTTACCAAAAATATGTAAAAGAATACATATCAGCCTAAATTGATGGAGATTTGTTTTTTCTTTTACATTTTTTTGGATATTTATTATCGCAAAAAGTAAACAATATTGATTTTTTTTCAAAATTGTCGCTCCTTTTTTGTTTATAGCACAAAAAATAAAGCCGCAGGGGTGATCAAATACCATCAAAAGAAAGCTCTATATTTGGAGATAAAAGGACTTCAATTTTGTTTGGGTACAATGCCGCAGGACTGCGCAATTGTCAGTTAAAGCGACGCAATGCCATATCGCAAAAAGTGCTCTGGTCAGGAAGGGGGGTAAATCCTTTTGGGGTTGAAGTGGTTAATAAACTGTTTTATATGAAGGAACCAGCAAGTATTACTAAACCCAGGACCCTACATTCACTATATCTGGTCTCTCATAGTACAAAGAACAAGTAAATGCAATAGTTTTAGTAAATATGAACTAAATACCTTTTTTCATCAGCAGATAGAGCAGTCTTGTGACTTCTATCTGTGTCTGGTTAAAGCTTGTAGGAGGAGTTTTCATTCTCCCAGGATTGTTCTATAAGGCTGCAGGACCCCTGGCCCGATTGGCCCTGTGCTGATCACATGCACTTTCCTAAGAAAAAAACCTCTCTAGCAATATTCACCAAACTGAGCGTGTGCAGCTTGTCCCCTAATGCTCTGTTCTATCAGGCGATAGATTGGGGACTGTGGAAGAAGAGGAGGATCACAGAAGACAGGATTACACAGCCTTTATACACTTTACTGCATATAAAGACTGATTTTACTGTTGTGGGTTTAGTAACACTAACACATAATGGTCCTTTTTTAACTAAGCGACCTTGTACACTATATTTAGAGCATTTCTTCATTTGTTTGTTTGACATTCCTTGAATGTTCATTACAAGGTTGATAACTTGGATGAGTCAGCAGCTGCCAAACCTGTTACTGACCTGTCTGGGCTTCCTCCGCTGATACACTTGCATATTAAATTATGCAAACACTGAAACTGTTTCAACAGTAAAATACAAAAAAGGTTTATTCACATTTTAAACACATACATTTCAAGTTTTTGCTGATTGTGCCGAGTATCAGTTCATGTAAACTTGCTGGCCATGGGAAGTCACCGATTTGAAGGGAGAGTCTCTGGAACACATCTTGGAAGAGAAATACCTGTTTGTCACTATTTTAACATCCAAAAAAGGAAACAGGCTTGCACAGTAATGATTCTTTTTCATGCTGGCTAGAACAAATTCCTTCAGTATAGCCTTAATTGGCAACAAGATTAGTGCAAACGTAGCAGCAGATCGAGACCTGACCTCACTTGTGCATTTTAAACTACTGCAAGCATTTGTAAAACTGCAAACAGTACCCCGTTTTAACAGAGAACACGTTTTAGCTTACCAACAATCAGGCTTATCGTAATGACTATGATCGCAAATAGACAAAAAACGTACTGTATACAAGGCAACAAAAAAAAAAAAAAAAAATCACAATGCCATTTCAAATTTAATGACCTATGCACTTTTCGCTTTAGATTTCCTTATTGCAAGAACTCAGGCTGGTATTTTAACAGGCCACAAGGCCGTAATGTTATAATTATGATACCAGCATTAAGTCTAAAATAATTTTCTTACCTTGGAAATATGCTAGAAAAGCCATACATTATGTATTAAAAGATGCATAGCAATTTAAATAGCTCTGCTAAGATTTTTCTAGTTTTGCTGTGAATGCATTAAAACTTATGGTAGTGGATAAAACAGCATTCATTTGCAAGATGTAATTAAAGGGATTTTCCCCACTTACAAAATTAAAGCAGATCTTCACCCTTTAAAAACATGATTCCTCATCTCCACCCCTCCTACGGTCCTCTGAGCAGATAGAATTTTTTTTTTTTTTTTAACAAATTGTCCGGTCCCAACCCGCCCACCTAGCACATCATTTGCTTCAATGATGTGCACTGTCCTCACTTTGCCTCCTGGGGTATGCAGACTACACAAATAGAAAGTCCAGTGCTACAACCGAGTTAGTTCTCTACTAAAGGAGCTCACAGGTGCTTGATCCACAGTCATACATCTGAGAGTAATAATCCATAAAGATGATCCGCACAACCAATGTCGCTCTAAAATCTTGCTTTTATTCAGAGAGCCAGAATGTATAATACGCAAATGCAATCACTTGACACGTTTCAGCCTACAAGGTCTTAATCATAACTGAGTTATGATTAAGGCCTTGTAGGCTGATACGTGTCAACATTAGTTGTGCGGATCATCTCTATGGTATGCAGATTACATATCCCAGGAAGCAAATCCCTTTTTTCAGTAAAGATGGAGGGGTGTGCCTAGCAGGGCATCATCAGGAGGGCATGCTAGCTAAACTCAAAACAGTTGGCAGCCTCTTGATGTCACACCATGGCGTGAAGGACCAGAGTGCTGCCAGAAGAGTGGAGGATCTCAGCTGGACAATGCTGGAGCAGCTGGGTGAGTAGCTGAAAGGTGCAGATACCCCAGGTAAGTAGGGGTTATGGGGGGAGGGGGGGGGTGAAGGTTGAAAATCTGCTTTAACCACTAGTTGTGATGCCTCTATATGGGTACCTTGCCCCCCCTCCCATATTACAGGGTTCTATTTTAGCTAGAACAAAAAAAAAAATGTTGCTTCTGCAGGAAATCCTACCCCTCTATTCACATATACTGATCATCTATGAGCAGTACAGTCAAAGTAATAGTAGCCATGCACATAGATATTGTTAAAATGTAGAAAATGTAGGAAAAAAAACAGCTTTTGAGTGAATACCTCGAGACTTGGCTGATTTCTTTAATGCAAATTGGCTGCTTAAATGACAAAAAAATAAAGTATAGCTCTTTTCCACTGTAACTAAATTTTTATGCATTACTTCTAAGTAAATCAGGAAATTGACGCACACAGCAAAATTGTCAAGAAAACTAGAAAGGCGTGCGTCAAGCTAAATTTTATTTAAGAACGCAGTCAAAAGAACAAATTGATTTTAGAATTGCAGGAAACTGGAGATACTGTATGTGTTTAGTATTACTTTGCCAAGTCACATGGCAGCATGGGGAGAGCAGAATGAGAATACCATTGCTTCTTAGGCAAGGAAGAAAGGTTTGGAGGAAAAGGACTTTTCGGGATATTTGATGCAGGGGTCTTAGGGCCTGTTCACATCACATGCAGTCCAGTGCATTTTTTTCTGCATCAAAAACGCATGGAAAGTAGGTTATTTAGTTTCAATGGTATAGTTCACACCAGTGCTTGCAGTTGCAGAACATGCTGCATTTTTCCTGCACTGGACTGTACTGGAATGCACAATAAACGCACTGGAACACACGTCCTTTTTTAAGGTTAAGAAAAAAGAGGGGGGGAAAAAAAAAATGCACTGGACTGCATCAAAATGCACCAAAAACGTGCATGCAGAAAAGCATCTGGAACGCATCTGGACTGCGTTTCTATGGTGTGAACTGGCCCTAAAATCAGAGATCTAGGTTTCGTCTGTGGGCCATTTCATCCCATAAACCTAAGCTTGCCATACTGTAAATGGATCAAAATTCCTCTGGTCCAGCAGGGAGTCTAATGATGGACTTCTCCCGAATGGGCCTGCTGGCAATTTTGTTTGATCAGTGCTTGCAGCCAATTGGCTACAAAGCCAATCAGCGTATTCCTACACCAGAGGTGTCCTGTTGTGATAATACAATAGTGCAGCAGGGTGGATTCCCTCATCCACCTTGAATGTGTAGATAGGGGAATTTTTTTTTTTTTTTTGGACAGCCAACTGGTTGATCAAAAATAAATAATGATCTATGGCCAGCTTTGTACAGTTTCTACATGAAATACAGCCTAGAACAAATATATAAGTGAAAGTAGCACATTATTAGTGTTTTGTCCACCTAAGTTCCTGCAGCACTCCTGGCTTCTAAAAAGGGACTAAAATAAAAGGGCATTAAATTAAATAAATCTGTTTGGGCTGGTTCACTCCATCAAAATGCACTCCAGATCCATTGCGGATACGTTTCTGCATGCAAGTTAACAAATTTTTTATGTGTTCCAGTGCGTTTTTGGTGCGTTTCCGGGTGCATTCCAGGTGTTTTTTTTTTCTTTTCTCCTTTTTTTTATTTTTTTCATTATACTAGGGTCCAGTGTGTTTTTGGTGCATTCCAGTGCATTTTTGATGTGTTTTACTGCGTTCCAGTACAGTCTAGTGCAGGTAAAATGCAACACGTTCTACGTTTTTTCTGGAACTGGAAAGCCCTGGAACTGACTGCACTGGTGTGAACTATGCCACTGGAAACCATATAACCTACTTCACATGCGTTTTTGATGCAGAAAAGAAAACACACTCAAATGCATGTGGTGTGAGCTGGCCCTTAATCCAATTTGTGTTACCTTGGGTATTTGTATTTTTATTTTTTATGGCATTGCAATCGCCTAAAATACCATCTGTTACACACTACTAAGTGTTTGTCTGCTGCATTTTTAGAATAATAGCCAACTCCAACCAAAACATTCTTTTTGAATTTGGACAGAATGGGGGAAGGATTAGAGTCTCTGGAACATTTTATTTTTTAACTGTTCCAATTAGAAGACTTATCCTAAATTCCTGCTAAAATGATATACAGTGGAAGTGAGAAGAAATCTATTACAGCTGAGAAGCTTCAGAACCTCTGACAGATTTTTAAAGCGGTAGTAAACCCATCCATTTAACAGTTTAAAAACCAGTTCCATTTCCGGCACATGCCGGAGATGTAACACTCCCATTGGTTGTGCTCTAAACCAAACTGTCAAACCATCCAATGGCTGCTGTCATAGCTGATCACGTGCAGCGTCATGGCAGTTGTAGATTAAACAGAGGCCAAGATGGCAGCTTCCTTGGCTGAAAATGATCGGAGGGTTTACTACCACTTTAATGCTGCCTGTGTCCCTAAGGAGGAGAGTTTATCTCACTTTCTGCCCAGATGATGCTTGTCAGAACAGGAGATGAGGAAAAATCTCTCAAAACAAACAACATTTAGCCCACGTTCACATTGAGCCGATTTGGCATGCCAAATCGGCAGATATTGCTGGCAACGTCACCGTCTGAATTGGTAAGTCAGCATCGCACCGATTCCCAAAAGTAGTTCCTGCACTACTTTTGGCGACTTTGGGGGCGATTTAAATAGACATCTGTGCATGAACCTGCAGAGATGCCTGTCAAATCGCCCCCGAAGTTGGACTGCATTGCCGGTTTGAAATTGTGCGAGTTCAGCCCATAACATCTACTATATTATCCTCCAAAGTATTATCGCCAGTGAAAAAGATTCAACATTTCCTTTGTCAACAAAAAATATATTTACTTTGGTTTCATATCACAGTATAATACAGGAGTCAACAAAAGCCTACATCAAGTAATGAATATCAGTCATTTTGCAGAATATACCTGACTGTTGTAAATGGAAAAGACATAGATTAATTACACGGAGCTACAGTGTATTAGCCTGACAACAGGAGAGATTAGACCCATCTGCTTCTATGTACATTTTTTCCATCAATAAAAGGCTAGGTTTGTGCTACAGTAAACGTTTCTGACCTAACGACTGAGATAAAACATTTGTTATGCTGTAAGACACTTATGGATACAATATATTGCAACTGACAAATAAGGTGATTGTTGTGCAGTCTCAAGAAATTAGCTCTTCCTTGTAACCCTAAAAAGAGACTCATCAAAATATAAAGCTGATGTCCATGTTTCACATCACTTTAAATAGTTTGTTTGGACCAAGCTTATCAAAACAAACTAATCTGCTTCACTAAGTGTGACAGTGTCTCAAAGCAATGTTATGTACTGCATTTAACTTCAGCTACATACAGTACATAGTGGTAGGTACTAGACTTCCCGTCTCACACCCAAAGTAGGTCTAAGCAGCACTCAGCCATTCATAGGCAGCTTTGTATTCTGTGAATGAATACAAAGTGTCCTCTGATTGGCTGAGTGGGAGGGGCAAGTTGATGAGGTCATGCTCTCAGACTCAGCCATAGGAAGCTTTCATTCACAAAATACAAAGCAGCCTGTGAATAGCTGAGTGCCGCTCAGCCCCACTTGTTTTGCTTTGGGTGTGAGACAGGAAATCTTGGTCTCAACTGGAAATCAGCATTGTATGTAGCTGAAGTTACATGCAGTACTTAGAGACCCAGCGTCACTCAGTAAAGCAATAGTTTGTTTGGGCCACAAACAATTTAAAGTGACATGAATCATGCACATCAGCTTTAAGTGCATGCAAAGTTTAGTATTAAACAATCGGTATAGAATTAAAAAAAAAATAAATAAAAAATAATGGAAGCCCATTAAGATATTATTCCTACACATCACATAAACTTAGCTGACTGTTCTCAGTTGGCGGAACATTGGGCCATTTGTCTGTAGCCTCATCTATGATAATGTCCTGGCCCCAGAAATAAACTGCAAGAGTATTTTAAAGAGCAGGCTGTAGGACAGTGTAGAAGGAAGCTGTAACTGTTTTACCATGGCATGAGTTTGTTCCTTTCCCTGGAGAACCTTTGATTGTACTGGTTCCTCTTCCTGTCTGCACCAATGACCCAGTAAGAATTGCAAGGCAGCAGAGCATGCAGGGCATGAAGCATAAGCCGTTGTCATAGTAACAAAGCAGGCTCTACTTTCTTTTCCATCCCCAGTCAGTTCCCAAACTGACCCTATCTCAGTCACTGTAGATTTCTCTTTCCCTTAATACAGGATGGTTGTTTGCTTTCCATTTTTGATGCTGAGGTTTAAGAAAAGCTGCCAAAGACGTTTTTCTATTTATCTGACTCGACTTGTTCTGTGTATTTATATAAGTGGTATTTAAGGTGCGAGAAGCAAATATGGTTTTCCCCTTAGGGGCTCCTAAAAGCCGCCATACCTCCCCAGATGTGTTGCAGCTCAGGTATTGCCAGGCCCTCTTTCCACTGTTGTCCCTCAACTTCACATTTACTTGGAGTTTTTCTACTAACATGGCAGCCACGTTTTGATGGCCATGAATAGCAGCAATGTGCAAAGGGGTGTATCCACCATTAGACTTGATGTTAAAATCAATTTCAACCCCTGCCTTTCTGGCACCAGCTACAAACTTATGGAACATGTCAATTGCACCGTGCTTGGCAAACCAGTGCAGAACTGTGTAACCGGAGATGAAATCTCTTCGTAAAGCCAGTTGGGGGTCTTGATTAAACAATCCATAGACCTGAAGCCAAGACCCGGAAGCTGACTTAACAATCCAGTCATGCTCTGCAGGATCCAAGGGTACTGTTGATGATTTGTAATTAAAAGACTTTTTGAGAAAAAAATCCTCATTTGCTTTTGGTCCATACTGTGCTTGATGATCTTTTTGGCCTGCAAGCTTTACAGTAAGCTTGTAATTGCTCACAGGCTTCGTTAATAAAAGCAAGTCCACATCAGGCTGTGGAGGAACCACAACAATATCGGGAGGTCTCTTCGTGCGTGATGGGCGCCTCCTCCTACTGAAATCCCTATCAATTAGTTCATCATCTGAGGAAGACATTAATTCCCGAAAGCGAGAACTGGCCCTGTGCTTTGGAGGATGTCTAGCCAACTCAAACAAGATGGGTGCTTGATCAGTAAGAAAGGATTTAGCAACATAAGGGGACTTCTTGTTTTCAGCTGGTACTTTAGGTTCGGGTTCACAATCCACTAGAGTATCTTTGGCTCCCAGCAGGTCCCCACTCTGCAGCTTGCTATATTGTTCAATTATGCTTAGGAATTTTCTGTTAGGAGGGCATCTCTTAGTGTTTTCACATTTCTGCTCTATGTACTGAGTGTATTTTTCAGTGTTTGAATCACTGGAAAAGTCTTCATCATCCCTGTGCTCAGTGTCACAGTCACCCCCTTCACCGCTGTCACTCCCCTCACTTCCACAGCTTTCCTGATCAACAAAGTCTTCCATGTCCTGCAAAGACAGTTGGCACCTTATGCTTTTAAACACAGGCATTTGGCACATCCACAAGTCACGCATATCATTAAGTAGTAAAGGTGGTGAGGGGCATGGACTGGCTGCCTCATACTCCTCCAGCTGCATATCTAGAGGAGCGATACTTGATTCAAGAGGGAGCAGCAGGGAGGAGGAAGGGTGTGTACTGTTACTGTACCTGGAAGGAGGGGAAGCTGTCAGATCCTCATAAAAGCCATGTATTTGCTGTACATTTATGTACTTGGGATTATCCCGCTGTTCTGAAAGCACCTCCTGGGGAAATGTACCATTCACCTCAAAATTTGGGGTCTGTATCTCTGTACATCCAAGTCTTTGTTCTTGCTGACCCCTACAGCTTGCACTTACAAAAGCAGAATTAGTGGTTTCTGTACTGTGGTCCCCACCAGATGGGGGTCTCCAGTGCTCACTGGACCCTGGGAAGGGTGACTGGGGCAATGAAGGGGTTTGAGCTGGGGAACAAAATGAAGAAGTCTTAGAATAAGGTGCTGAAAAGTTGTCTACAGGGTAATAGTCCTTGTAATGAGATGAAGTGATACTGAGTAGTTCAGGGGTCTTTGTAGACACATTACTAGGGGGTGAGGTGATCTTGTTGAAGGGTACATAGGTATTACTGTGGGGTAAGGTGGTCTTGTTGAAGGGTATGGAAGTATCACTGGATGGTGAAGAGGTCTTGGTGGAGGGTATGGAGGTATCACTAGGGGGTGAGGATGTCCTGGTGGAAGGTATACAAGTATCACTGGGAGAGGAGTAGGTCCTGATGGAGAGCATGGACGTATTACTGGGTGAGGAGGAGTTCTTGGTGAAAGCTATTGGAGTATTACCAGGTGAGGAGTTATTGGCAGAGGGTATAAAAGGATTACCAGGTGAAGAGGAGATCTTGGTGAAGAGTATGGACGTATCAGCAGGTGAAGAAGAGTTCTTGCTGGAGGACATATAAGTATCAGGAGGTGAAGAGGAGGTCTTCATGGTGGACAGGGAGGTATCACTGGGTGATGAGGAGTTCTTGGTGAAGGGTATGGGAGTATTACCAGGTGAAGAGGTATTTGTGGAAGGTATGACAGTATTACCTGGTGATGAGGAGGTTATAGAAGTATTAGCAGGTAAGGAGGTATTGGTGGAGGGTATGGAAGTATCGCTGGGTGATGAGTTCTTGGTGAAAGGTATGAAAGTATTACCTTGAGAGGAGGAGGTATTGGTGGAGGGTATGGAAGTATCGCTGGGTGATGAGTTCTTGGTGAAAGGTATGAAAGTATTACCTTGAGAGAAGGAGGTATTGGTGGAGGGTATGGAAGTATCGCTGGGTGATGAGTTCCTGGTGAAAGGTATGAAAGTATTACCTTGAGAGGAGGAGGTATTGGTGGATGGTATGGAAGTATCGCTGGGTGAGGAGCTCTTGGTGAAGGGTATTAAAGTATTACCTTGAGAGGAGGAGGTATTGGTGGAGGGTATGAAAGTATTACCTTGAGAGGAGGAGGTATTGGTGGAAGGTATGAAAGTATCAGCTGATGAAGAAGAGTTCTTGGTGGAGGACATGTACATATCAGGAGGTGATGAGGTGGTCTTCATAATGGACAAGCAGGTATCACTGGGCTGTTGTGAAAAGGTCCTGCTGGAAGGTATTAGCTGGATGTTGCCATGTGGAAAGGTATCCCTGCTCGGCAGATAGGCATTGTTCACAGATGATGAGGTCTTGCTCGGGGGTGCTGTAGATTTCTGATCTCCAGATGATGGGGGAGGCTGAGATGAAGGCAGTCTCATTTGCGGCTCGGTATATGAGTGTCCATGTCTGATCTTGCCATCAGAAGCCCCATTACCATTCCAATCGGGGTCATTGTAAGTCATGGGTGCCCCCCGTTGATGATCAATGAATGCAGGCTCCCCTTGAGGATAGCCCTCCACCTCCCCCTACCTCGTCTGTCCTCCTCCCGATAGGAGTTCCCCTCGGACGTAAGTAACTAGTAGTTGCCCCCCGTGGGTACTGAATGTTACTGGGGCTAACCTTACCATTACCCCGAAGACTACCGTTCTAGTCTGTACCTGTGAGTATATGGCTCGGCGTTTACTCTGACGGAAGTAGAGTCGGAGGGGGTAGTAGACCTCTAGTCTTTAGATGTCGTGGGGGCTCGTTCTGGAGTAGTAGACACTTGTTACGGATAGACGGCTCGTCCCTATGGAAAGGT
>BLSH010026815.1:159028-170628 GCA_018402905.1 Glandirana rugosa
TCTGGCTAGACTCCCAAAGGGTCGCCGAGGTACATCTATGCTACACTTCACTTGTACCGGTCGTGAACGGAGCTTTCACGGACAATTACACTCACACTTGGGAAAACAAAAATAGGAATAATTTGGATAACTTCTGTCTCTCGTGATCAGAAACATGGAAAAGGTTGATACAAGTATAAGGCGGCTTCTCAGTGTGCATAGAGTAACTCCGAAGTAATCACACAGTGCAGATAGTCTCCAACACCAAGGTATGTCAAGCCTCTCACCTTGCTTATCCGACCCTCTGCGGATCAGATCAGCCACCAACTACCTCCAAAGGAACAGCTAAGATGATAGATCCCCTCAGCATGAGCTGGACTAGATTCCTATTATCTGTGCTGCTCACCGATCTCCCTCTCCAATGTTCCACAGCATATAAAATAAAAAGGTACAAAGACTAGTGCTCTCTGTCTTCAATAGGTTTAATAAGGATAAAAACAAAAGGGTTCACACTCACATTAACAGGCACTTTCGAGGCAAGTGCTGGCCATGTTCACTTCACATCGTATCTACATGGAGCCGCTGGGAAACCCTCAGATCGGTCTCCTTACTGCAAGCTGCTGGTGACGTCAGGACGTGACTCCCCCCCCCTCGCGGCACTGCCAGCCTGTTCTACGACCCGGCCTGTACGACCACTCTTCAAGTGCACAAGTGCACCAATGGACTTCTACCAACACCAGTGATCCAGTCCGACCCTCATGCCATCCTGCACTCCCGAGCCAACTGTCTACTCTACCAGGGGTTCCCGAGTCAGGGTAGTAAGGGAGGTTACCCAAGTTACCCATAAGTCAGACTCATCCACCAGGTACATGACACCTATTGGGACATAGTGGCTGCATGGACACGGTTGATGTGTCCCAATATCACATCTGTGTCTCACCTCCTGTGTGTTTGGGGACCCACACCTGCACAGATGTCATATTGGGACACAGTGGCTGCATGGAAACAGCTGCTGTGTCCCAATATGACATCCATGTCTCACCTTCTGTGTGTTTGGGGACTCGCACTTGCACAGATGTCATATTGGGACACAGTGGCTGCATGGAAACAGCCGCTGTGTCCCAATATGACATCTGTGTCTCACCTTCTGTGTGTTTGTGGACCCACACCTGCACAGATGTCATATTGGGACACAGTGGCTGCATGGAAACAGCCACAGTGTCCCAATATGACATCTGTGTCTCACCTTCTGTGCGTTTAGGGACCCACATCTGCATAGATGTCATATTGGGACATAGTGGCTGCATGGGAACAGCCACTGTGTCCCAATATGACATCCGTGTCTGACCTTCTGTGTGTTTGGGGACCCACACCTGCACATATGTCATATTGGGACACAGTGGCTGCATGGACACGGCTGATGTGTCCCAATATGACATCTGTGTCTCCCCTTCTGTGTGTTTGGGGACCCTCACCTGCACAGATGTCATATTGGGACACAGTGGCTACATGGACAAAGCTGATGTGTCCCAATATGACATCTATGTCTCACCTTCTTTGTGTTTGAGGACCCGCACCTCCACAGATGTCATATTGGGACACAGTGGCTGCATGGACATGGCTGATGTGTCCCAATATGACATCTGTGTCTCCCCTTCGGTGTGGTTGGGGACCCACACCTGCACAGATGTCATATTGGGACACAGTGGCTGCATGGAAATGGCTGCTGTGTCCCAATATGACATCCGTGTCTCACCTCCTGTGTGTATGTGGACCCGCACCTGCACAGATGTCATATTGGGACACAGTGGCTGCATGGACACGGCTGATGTGTCCCAATATGACATCTGTGTCTCCCCATCGGTGTGTTTGGGGACCCGTACCTACACAGATGTCATATTGGGACACAGTGGCTGCATGAACATGGCTGACGTGTCCCAATATGACATCTGCGTCTCACTTTCTGTGTGTTTGGGGACCTGCACCTACACAGATGTCATATTGGGACACAGGGGCAGCATGGACATGGCTGATGTGTCCCAATATGACATCTGCATCTCACCTTCTTTGTGTTTGGGGACCCGCAGCTGCACAGATGTCATATTGGGACACAGTGGCTACATGGACACAACTGAAGTGTCCCAATATGACATCTGCGTCTCACCTTCTGTGTGTTTAGGGATCTGCACCTACACAGATGTCATATTGGGACACAGTGGCTGCATGGACACCACTGTGTCCCAATATGACTTCTGCGTCTCACCTTCTGTGGCTGCATGGGCACGGCTCATGTGTTCCAATATGACATCTATGTCTCAGCTGCTGTGTTTTTGGGGATCCGCACCTTCACAGATGTCATATTGGAACACAGCAGCCACATACATGGAGCCACTGTGTCCCAATAGATAACAATGAGACTGCTGGCATGAGGATATATGCAACACCTGTGCTGATAAAGAACGGCCCTACACAGGGAACAGATTTTATCTTCCCATGTGAACAAGGCCTAAAAATTGCTTTCAGTCTACACGAATAGAGCTCCTGCAGCTGGCTGATACAGAAAAGGTGAGACAATTGGTAGAACTCTATACCTTAGGTTCGCAATACATTCATAGATGGCTCTATTTACACTAAACAGCGTGGATAGAGGAATCTCCACTGCTGGCTTTTATATTCAAGCAGCCACAACACTCATGGCTAATTGAATACCTAAACAATGACTGTATCTAATAGGATGCCATCACTTTTCAGCTGACAATTTTCCACCCAACACCTTCAATTTTTCAATCAAAATTTATCGAGCCAGATGGTACAAACAGGGCCACCCATGGCTCAAGTTTAGACTGATTCAACAGACATCAGTCCAAATTTGGGCCATGTATGAACAGCTTTACTATCTCATGCGTTCCTGACCAGACAGCTCCATATACAGTACTGTGTAAATCTATATGTCCCTAATTTAATCTTGATAAATCCTATTCTGTAACACTAGCTAGAGAAAAAACATTTTTATACATTTCCAGTGCAGGCCTCTTACAGGTAAAAAGATTAGCGGTAGCCAAGAAGAATCCAATCTGATCAGTCAACGATCTACCCGTGAAAGCTCAGCCTGGGGATATCAGTCACAGTCATATTGATCCTACAGACATACAACTATTTTTGGCTGTAAGAAGCTGGATCAAGTGAACATACTTTGATGTCTCAAGACATCTAAACAATTACTGAACTCTGGAAACTCTGCCCAAAAAAGCAGGATGTGTGTCTCCTGCTACACAGTCCAGTGTATTAAAACTGTCTCCTGGGGAATTCAATAAAGCTGTAACTACACCTTTCTGGCAGTATGACCCAATAGGCAGGCTGCCTATTGGCTATGAACCTACTCACTGCCTGCTGCTAATCACAAGGGGAGCGGATAGGGTTGCCACCCGTCTGGGATTCACCCAGAAAGTCTGGGTTTTGAGTCGTGTGTCCGGGTTTCAGACTGCCTGAAACCCGGACACCATATTCATAATGGACTGTGGCTTCCCAAGTAACCAAGTACCACAACCGCCAAGTGCATAAAGATGAGCACGGATCCCATCTCCATACATGGACTGGAGAGGAGAGAGTGCTTGACCTGCACCTCCTCCTACCCCTCTGTCTGCCCACCCACACTCCAATCCCTGCCATTCTGTGCCTCAGGAAAGGGATGTGTGGGCTGGAAATTTGAAGCTCAGCAACTGGCAGATAAATCGTGGATGAAAGGTAGCGCTACCTGAGCCTCCATCCTCGGGTGAGTGAGCTCACCATCCAATGTGTGAGTACACTAAGGTAAGACTCAGATGTAAGGGGTGCCCTGTGGATTCTGATGTAAGGTGGGCTTTGGAAACCCTAATTTAAGGGGGAATGCTGGAAGCTCTAGGAGCATTGGTGAGCAGAAACCCTCTTACATCAGAGTTCACGGTGTTCCCCCTTAAAAAAAAAATTTGTGCACCACTAAAGTGTTCGGGTTTGGCTTGAAGAAAAAGGTGGCAACCCTAGGAGCGGACCTGATGAGGAAATAGTGTATAAGCCTCCTTATAAGGCTCCCCCCACCCAGAAACAAAATTCTTTGGAGCTGCACAGTCTCTGTGACAGTTGCAGCAGCTAGGGAGGGAGCACTGCCGCACCAAGTGTTCATTTTACCCCAAATTCATGTACATGTTTACAAAAGATAGATAAGTCTGTCACCTGCCTCAACATTTGTGGTGTGGAGGCACAGCAGAATTCCAAAAAGTGTCATAGACACTCTGTATGTAATCCCCTGTCCATCTTTTCATATTGCTGCATATTTGGAGTGTTTACTGCTCTTTTCCTTGATTTTAGGCCACCATCACCTTCTTAAAGCAGAACTAAACCCATTGATGTAAAGTGTGTGGGGGGTTAGCTGAATGGGGATCACCTTCACTGGAAAAAGGCAGTCCAAACAGCAGGTTTAATAAATAAACAAAACAGAAAATAAATCCTCGCCACCCAAACACTAACTAAACATTTCAGTTTTCCTAATTGAGTGGTGCAGGGCTTCTCCCAGACACTCACAAAACATAGACAGCGCAAACCTTTTTGTCTCAGTCCATAAGAAAGAGCAGAACTGTCCTCTCTTCCTGGTTATTTAAACCACCTGATAGTGGACCACAAAATCTGGTCCGGAACCAACCCTGCCCAGGTGACTGGTAAAACCCGGACTGGATTCTACCTTAGTCCACTCCAAATGAATGCATGTGAGGCGACACATAGCGTCCCTCGATCACCTCGCCTCACATAACGTCACAAGTGGTTCTAAAGTCTAAACGTTTTTTACCTTAATGCATTCTCTGCATTAAAGCAGAACTTCACTCTCTCAATTAACACTGACTATTTTTAGTCTTTATACTGTTAGCATTAGTAATTAGATAGGAAAGTGTATATTTACTTATTTTAAACTTTGTTTTTACATTTGTTCTGTTACGCCCTGGTTTCCAGGCCTAGGCAAATTAGGTCATATCTCCAAGGAGTCTTCAGGAGGGGAGAAGGGGCATTCTCAGCTAAGCACATCCTCCTGCCTACATGCATGAGCTAAGGGCAGATGGATTCCAGGAAGTAAATGCTAAATGAATTATCTGCCCTGCCTGTTCTTCCACTTGATTTCTCAGCAAAATAATGCATGAAGACATGGATGGATGGGTGAGGGTGCCTTGAATACTAAAAAGGAATTAAATAGCGTTTTTGGCTTGTGGTGCTCAGATGCAGTGTAGTTCCACTTTAAAGGGGTTGTAAAGGCAGAAGGTTTTTATTACCTTAATGCATTCTATGTATTAAGATAAAAAAAAACTTCTGTGTGTAGTAGCCCCCTAATACTTACCTGAGCCCCATCTCGATCCAGCAATGTTGCAGGAGTGTCTCTCTCCTCATTGGCTGAGACGGCATTGTGGCACCCTTGGCTCTTGCTGCTCTCAATCAAAGTCAGTGAGCCGAGAGAGAGGGGGCATGGCCAAACTGCGGCTTTGTGTCTGAATGGATACAGAGAGCAGCAGCTTGGCTCAGGTACCCTCATAGCAAGCTGCTTGCTGTGGGGGCACTCGGCAGGGGGGAGGGGAGAGGAGCACCGGTGAGGGATCTGGGCTGCTCTGTGCAAAACCACTACACAGAGCAGGTAAGTATAACATGTATATTATTTTTAAAGAAAAAAAACCCTGAGACTTTAGTACCACTTTATGGTAAGAACCTTCCCATGTCTATGCCTCCCCCCCCCCAAAACACTTACAGTATCTTACAAAAGTTAGTACACCCCTCACATTTTTGTAGATATTTTATTCTATCTTTTCATGTGACAACACTGTGACAAGAAATTACATTTTGCTACTATGTAAAGTAGTGAGTGTACAGCTTGTATAACAGTGTAAATTTGCTGTCACCTCAAAATAACTCAACACACAGCCATTAATGTCTAAACCACTGGCAACAAAAGTGAGTACACCCCTAAGTGAAAATGTCCAAATTGGGCCTAATTAGCCATTTTCCCTCCCCGGTGTCATGTGACTCGTTAGTGTTACAAGGTCTCAGGTGTGAATGGGGAGCAGGTGTGTTAAATTTGGTGTTATCACTCTCACTCTCTCATACTGGTCACTGGAAGTTCAACATGGCACCTCATGACAAAGAACTCTACATAAAGATAGCCTAGGCTATAAGACGATTTCCAAGACCCTGAAACTGAGCTACAGCACTATGGCCAAGACCATACAGTAGTTTAACAGGACAGGTTCCACTCAGAACAGGCCTTGCCATGGTCGACCAAAGAAGTTGAGTGCAAATGCTCAGCGTCATATCCAGAGGTCTTTGGAAAACAGTATCTGGCTCCTCCAGGATGAATTTATCCTGGACTAGACCTCCCTGCAGAATCACCTAGCCCTACCAAGGTGTAGAAGAGTTGGAGCTTTAATGACCGTACATGGTTTTGGGCTTCTTTAACCACTTGCTTACTGGGCACTTAAACCCCCCTCCGGCCCAGACCAATTTTGGGCTGTCGCATTTTGAATTACAATTGCGCGGTCGTGCAACATTGTACTCAAACAACATTTTTATCATTTTTTTCCCACAAATAGAGCTTTCTTTTGGTGGTATTTGATCACCTCTGCGTTTTTTATTTTTTGCGCTATAAACAAACAAATAGCGACAATTTTTAAAAAAGAACAATATTTTTTACTTTTTGCTATAATGAATATCCAAAAAAAAAATGAAAAAAAAAATATTATTCATCAGTTTTGGCCGATATATCCTTCTAAATATTTTTGGTAAAAAAAAATCGCAATCGGCGTTCATTGATTGGTTTGCTTAAAAGTTATCGCGTCTACAAACCATGAGAATTAATTTATGGCATTTTTATTTATTTTTACTAGTAATGGCGGCGATCTGCGATTTTTATCGGGGCTGCGATATTGGGGCAGACATTTTTTACACTTTTTTTTGACCAATGACATTTATACAGCGATCAGAAATTCAAATATCCACTGATTACTGTATAAATGTCACTGGCAGGGAAGGGGTTAACACTAAGGGGGCAGTGAAGGGGTTAACTGTGTTCCCTGTATGTGTCCTAACTGTATGGGGGCTGGGCTGGCAGGGACATAACAGATCTCACTGATCCTGATCACAGGGATCAGTAGATCTGTTATGTCACCTATCACAGAACAGAGAACCACTGTGTTAACATTGGCGGTTCCCCGTTCTGCTGCTCTGTTAGCCGATTGTGGGTCTTCGGCGGACATTGAGTCCGCCCAAACCGCGGACACACCCACGCAGCTGTGAGTGCGCCCGGGGAGTGTGCAGAGGGGTGGACATCCATGGACGTCCGCCTGGCATTTCAGATCCGCGCTGTAGCCGTCTTTCGGCTATAGCGCGGATCTGTAGAGGTTAACATGGTAGTAAACTCTGTACTACCACTTGTACCTACAGGTAAGCCTATAATAAGCCTTACCTGCAGGCACTGTGAATATCTCCTAAACCTGCACAGTTTAGGAGATATTCAGAGTGCACGCAGCCGATGACATCATTGGTGCATGCGCTCTGAAAGTCTGGACCTTCAGAGCCTGTGCCGAAAATGGCGGCTCCTGTGCGCACGCGTGGAAGTGACGCCATCGTTCCCCCAGCCACTCATGTAGCCGGAGGCTGCGAACTTGGAAGGAAGTCCGGGGGAAGATGTCAGCCGTCTCAGCGGTGACATCACCATGCTGGAGGGCTTCATTCTAAGGTAAGTTTCTCATAAAATGCTAGCAAAAACATATTTCTCCATGAAGGTCAGGTTAATATAACCCACCACAGGGTTCTTTTTTACACTGTAAGGGGGAACTCTGTGGACCCCGATGTAAAGGAGAACTCTGATGTGTAAGGGGCTGTTGCAGACTCTGGTGTAAAGGGAAATTCTGATGTAAGGGGGCCTCTGGTAACCACAGCCCTTTCTTTACACAAGAGTCCACAGAGCTCCCCCTTACACACAGTCTACAGAGACTGCAGGCAGGGCACAAGGGATGGTCAAAGACTGCGGGCATGACACAAGTGACAGTCAGAGACTGCAGGCATGGTACAAGAGACAATCAGAGACTGCGGAAATGGCACAAGAGATGGTTAGAGACTGCGCGCATAGCACAAGGGAGGGTCAGAGACTGCAGGCATGGCACAAGGGACAGTCAGAGACTGTGGGCATGGCATAAGGGACAGTCAGAGACTGTGGGCATGGCATAGGGGACAGTCAGAGACTGCGGGCATGTCACAAGGGACGGTCAGAGACTGCAGGCATGGCACAAGGGATGGTCAGAGATTGCGGGCATGGCACAAGGGACAGTCAGAGACTGCGGGCATGACACAAGGGATGGTCAGAGACTGTGGGCATGGCACAAGGGCAATCAGAGACTGCGGGAATAGCACAAAGGATGGTCAGAGATTGCGAGCATGGCACAAGGGACGGTCAGACATTACAGGCATGGCACAAGGGGCAGTCAGAGACTGTGTACATGGCACGGCAGGAAGTGTACCCCCAGGTGAATGGGACCAACCAACCTGCAAGCATGTGCATTGCATGCAGTTGCATCACTGATACTGCATTTAAGGGATTAAAACAGGCATTGAGGAGGCAACATATTACCTCTTCACTGCATATCAAATTTCTCTGAAAAAAGACCCAAGCATTGATTGCTTTTCAGAGGAGCGTCAGTCCTTGCCTACATTGTGAACGAGCACTAAAAAAAGTTTTGATTGTACAGGATTAGGGGTCAAGAGTAACGTACATACATACACACGCATACATACAGTATATTGCTGAAGGGGAATTAGAAACGTGACATAAGACAGTTGTCTTAGGAAGTGAGGCAAAAGTATAAACCTGGCCTTGTCAGTAGGCAAACACAAAGCTTCTCTGCGGCTTTCACCACTGTCATACAAGCCTGGGCACTGCCAAGTCGCCAGCAACACTTGTGCACCAACATGTCTGTCACTAGCAACGCCTGGGCACCGCTATGTTGCCAGCAACACCCACACACCACCATGTTGCCAGCAAAACCAGGGCACCACCATGTTGCCAGCAAAACTCGGACACCACCATGTTGCCAGCAACACCTGAGCACCATTATCTCACCTGTTAGACCCAGAGACATCTATTCGTTATCAAGCAATGGTAGCCTGCTTGTAACAGGATATAGAGCAAGCTGTCCCTGCCTGTCACCTCTGTGCTGTGCAGTCTCACCTTGTGCCATGTTAGGTAGAGTAGTGATGTCAGTCCCTCAAGTCATATGAAGGTGCTGGGCCTAGCAAATGACTACTAAACACGGTCACAGGGAAGGGGATCATATGCTTCCTACACCTGGACGCCCCATGCACTGACAGGACAAGGTCATCCAGTGCCCAGGGCAAAGATGCCAAATTGCGCCCCCCCCACTTCCCTTAGGGCTAGGGTCAGGGCACCCCCCTCATCCCTGCAATGAACCATTGCGCCCAAGGCAACCGTCCCTCCTGCCCACCCCATGTCTCAGCCCTGGCTTCGTGTATTGTTGGATGAGAGCGAGCATTAGCAAAGAGGGTATAACTGGGTTGGGCTAGCTTTCTAGTTGAGGACAAGTATGCACTAGAGACATGATGTGCTGTAACCACAAACAGATGGTGAAGGCTAAAGGCTGATTATGGAGTCGCCCCGGTATAAGTAGCTCCTCATGCCAGCACCAAGCTCTTGCTGAGAATAAGGACTACATTCTACATATTGAGTTCACTGTATGCATTTTTTTCAGGCATAAAATTGAAAGTAGAATTTCAATATATGCATTTTGTTGTTTTTTTGTACTAAAAGAATATGCTGGTGTAATGAACCTGTTTTGTAAAATCCTCTTCATATATGTCAATGCAGCATTATTTATATGATTTCAAATAAGAAATATCATGAACATTTCACTTGTTACATATTATGTAGCGTGGCCAGAAGAGTATGTAGTGGCCTTGCACTGTTTGCTGGCTGTGTGAGATACATAGTTACAAGGGCTGGAAGAATGTATGCATGTATCATTGCTGTGTCTTTGTAATTAACCGTTTGCTAGATTTTGTTCTGTTTTCATTTATAAAGCCATCCTTCCTGACATTTTATATAAAAATACAGGATAATGGGAAACTTCAGACTCCACATAGTAGGTAATTCAAATGGCCTACTCTGTGGGCATGGGGGTCATCTTTATGAGGAAGACTCAGCACTTTGTTACAGACGTGCAGACAATACAGAACAAAGGAATGTAAAGTCTGTCTGCGTTTCTGTCTAAATTCCCCACCCCCACAACCTTAAATATATGTCTCTGCTCTTTGTACAAATCATATGACCCAATTTATATGCAGGGGGTGCTTATAGGATAGTACAATAGAAGTATATTTTACTTAAATACTAATATATTACTAAAATTATTATTAAATAGCAAATAGGCATAAACACATAAACAACATAGCTGAAGAAAATATCTTATTCATATGAAATTTTAGGTTTAGGTGACACCCTTTATTGACTAACCTAAGTTATTAAAGATATTTGGATCTCTTAGATCCTTTTTTTCTGGCTTCATACAATTTTTCTCAGTGGTTCTGAAAGATTGCATCTTAAAATGGTTGTCAACCCGTGACAACCACTTTAACCTACAGGTAAGCCTATAATAAGGCTTACCTGTAGGTTCCCTGCATATCTTCTAAACCTGCACGGTTTGGGAGATATACAGTGTACTTGCATTGCTGACGTCATTCAGTGCATGCGCAGTGAAGAAACGGCCCGCTGTGCCGTTTCTTCACTTTGTTCGTGCCGTGACTGGCGGCTCCAGCGCGCATGCGCTGGAGTGACATCACGCGACTCCGCCCAGTCACAGAGCCAGAGTTGCAGCCCCGGAAGGAAGAGGGGCTGAAGATGGACACTGCCTGCACAAGAGACATCGCAGGCTTTGTTTGTAGGTAAGTGACACATAATGGACTACTATGCGATGCATAGTAGCCCATTATGCTTTTACTTTGCAGGGGAATTCAGAGGAAGTAAACCCCATCAGGGTTTACTTCCTCTTTAAAGCAGTTCTCCATTCTCCCCCCAAAAGATTGAAAGTCAGCAGCTACAAATACTGTAAGGATAAAAGTACACTTACTGTAACATAATACTGTAATATAAGCAGTGGAGGCCCGCCCATAGGGGGTGCCCGGGCGCCGCCCCCTCCCAAAAAAGTCCCCTTTCAAAAAAAAAGTCCCCTTTAAAAAAAAAGTTTGTTTAAGTTAACACAGTGCACTATGGGAAGCGTGACATCATTGCAATCACATGATTGCAGGCATCACGCTTCAATGGCAGGGTTTAATCCTGCCTTGAGGTGCTTTACTCTGTGCCTCAAGCCGCCTATTGGCTCCTGGTACTGTCAATCAATCATAGCCATCCAATAGACGCTACAGTGCGAAGGGTATCACGTGACACAATTGAATTTGTTTGAAAAAAAAATTTCCCCTGAAAAAAAAACTTTCCCCTGAAAAAACCCTCCCCCGCCGCGGGCCCGTGGGGGATACCCGCCCGGAGGTGACGAATATAATGTCATAATACAATGTCATTCACATGAAAATAGGAATGTCATAAACAT
>BLSH010026815.1:181443-195049 GCA_018402905.1 Glandirana rugosa
GTGTCCCTTACTGCTTACAATACCTGTATACTGGCTCCCTGTTTACTGCCTACAATACCTGTGTACTGGCTCCCTGTGTACTGCCTACAATACCTGTGTACTGGCTCCCCGTGTACTGACTGCAATACCTGTGCACTGGCTCCCTGTGTACTGGCTACAATACCTGTGTACTGGTTACCTGTGTACTGCTTACAATACCTGTGTACTGGCTCCCTGTTTACTGCCTACAATACCTGTGTACTGGCTCCATGTGTACTGCCTACAATACCTGTGTACTGGCTCCCTGTGTACTGCCTACAATACCTGTGTACTGGCTCCCTGTGTACTGCCTACAATTTCTGTCTACTCGCTCCCTGTGTACTGCCTACAATACCTGAGTACTGGCTCCCTGTGTACTGCCTACAATACCTGCGTACTGGCTCCCTGTGTACTGCCTACAATACCTGCGTACTGGCTCCCTGTGTACTGCCTGCAATTCCTGTCTACTCGCTCCCTGTGTACTGCCTACAATACCTATGTACTGGCTCCCTGTGTACTGCCTACAATACCTGTCTACTTTCTCCCTGTGTACTGCCTACAATTCCTGTGCACTGGCTACCTGTGTGCTAAAAACAGTGAGAAGTCAGTAGGAAATTAAAAATGTGTAAAGCTTCACCTTCAATTGCATCTATTTTTAGGATGGTATATTTAAAAGATAAGATTACCTTTTGTAACATGTTACATGTTATACCCGTATTTAGGGTGTAAAATAGATATGTGCAATTAATTTCATTCCGAATTCGTTTTTTAACAATTTTTTCAAAATTTGTTTATTCGGACTAATCCAAACTTCTGAATTTCGAATTTTACCGAATTTGCGTTATTTCGAATTCAAAAATTCGGTAATTCGAAAATCCAAAATTCAAAAATTCAGTAATTCGAAAATCTGAAAAAAAAGCCAAAAATCTGAATTTCGAAAAATTCGGAAGTCCAAAAATTCGAAAACCCTATAATTTGAAAATCTGAAATAATAACTAACTAATAATAACTTAACTATTATACCAACTATTAAATTATAGATATTGGAATTCCCTTTAAAATTTGGCTAATAGTCAAATTTGAAAGGCAATTCCAATACCTATAATTTAATAGTTATTTATTAGTTGCCTATTATTTCGAATTTTGAGAATTTTCTTTCTTATTTTCGAATTGTCGGATTTTTCAAATTACCGAGTTTTTGAATTTCCAAATCTCCGACTTTTTGAACTTTTGGATTTTTTACTTCCGATTTTCCGGATTTCTGAATATCAAATATTGGCAATTTTGAATATCGAATTACGAATTTCCGATTACCGAATTTTTTTCATATTACCGAATTTAAGAATTCCCGAAAAAATAAAAAAACTAACGGAACAAAAACAAACCCATTTTTCGGCCGTGCACATGCCTAGTGTAAAACATGTAATATGTTACTTTGAAGCAGTCCCCTGCACCCTCCCCTTTATTAGTAGACCAGCACCTACTATAATATATATTTCAATTTCAAAGAATGAGAGGATTCTTAATTATGTTTGCTATATAAAACTTTAGACCTGCACCAGTTACGTATTACATAGTAAAAATGTGAAATGCAACTATCAGTGTTCTAGTTCTATAAGATCTGACATTCTTTATATTTCGGACTTCTACAGTCTACTCTGAAGAGGTTAACAAAAAAGTTGCCTTTGTGTTGCATTATTCTGGCCTCTTTATTTGCGTGTTGTTCTTCTATAAATGGATTGCCCTTCAAGACTAAAGTGACAGTCAAGGTGGAATTTAGAATGGAAAGGGATACACAAGAATATGCTGAACAAGTTAAAAGATAGAATATTGATTGAGAAAGCGGTGTCCTTTTCCCTTGCTGGAGGAAGGAAAGGATATCTTATCTGTCTGACAATTAATATGCTAATGCAGCAAATTAGTTTTCTTGGTCTTTTCTGGATCAATAAACCTACACCTACCATCTAACTATCTTAGGCATTTTAAACAACTGAAGGCAGCTTAATTTAACAATCCTACACCTTATTTCAATGTAAAGTAACTCACTACTAAGCCTAGTACACACGATGAGAAAATCGAAAGAATAATACCGCTTTCGAATCGATCGTACGATAATGCCCCGTACACACGATCCGAAAATCGGACGACAGATCGTTCGTTTTTTTTCGCATGCTAATCTCAGATCGAATTGGAAGAGTTTACTTAAGTCACAAAAATTCTCATACGACAGAATAAAAAATCAGAAGTGATGTCATGTGTTGTAGTGTATTTGTATTGTATTTTCGGATGACAACTGTACTGATTAAACCACTTTGCCACCAGGCCAATTCTGACATTTCTCTCCTACATGTAATAATCATCGTTTTTTTGCTAGAAAATTACTCAGAACCCCCAAACATTATATATATATATATTTTTTAGCAGAGATCTTAGGGAATAAAATGGTGGTCATTGCAACTTTTTATGTCACGCGGTACTTGCGCAGCAATTTTTCAAACGCGTTTTTTTTGGAAAAAAAAAGTTTCATGAATTAAAAAAAAAAAAACAGAACAGTAAAGTTAGCCCAATTTTTTTGTATATTGTGAAAGATAATGTTACGCCGAGTAAATAGATACCCAACATGTCACGCTTTAAAATTGCGCCCACTCAGGAAATGGCGCCAAACTTTGGTACTTAAAAATCTCCATAGGCGATGCTTTAAAAATTTTTACTGGTTACATTTTTAGAGTTACATTGGAGGTCTTGGGCTAGAATTATTGCTCTCGCTCTAATGCATGCGACGATACCTCACATGTGTGATTTGAACAACCTTTACATATGCTGGCGCGATTAACGCGTGCGTTTGCTTCTGTGCGCGAGCTCGTGGGGACGGGGCGCTTTAAATTTTTTTTATTAATTATTTATTTTACCTTTATTTTTTAATTTTTTACACTTTCTCTTTAAATTTTTTGTTTGATCACTTTTATTCCTATTACAAGGAATGTAAACATCCCCTGTAATAGGAATCTTGCATGATGGGTCCTCTTTATGGGGAGATATGGGGTCAATAAGACCCCACACCTCCCCTCTAGGCTGGAAAGATCGAGATCTGAAAAAAAAACGAGCGATCTCGGTCTTTTCCGACGAGTAAACAGTCATTGTTTACATCACGTGACCCGGAAGTGATGTCATACGTCGTGCCTGGGCCTCCGAGGCACATAGAGATGACTGGTGACCATCTGGTCACCAGTCATCACTACGCACAGCAACCGCCGGCGACGGATCTGTTCTCCAGGCCGCCGAGGGCACGGGCGGCCCGGGAGATGCATCGAAGGGCGGCGGGAGGGGGCGTCCCCTCCCGCTGCCGATAAGAACGATCAAGCGGCTGAACTGCCGCTATGATCATTCTTATGGTGCAGGGAATCGCCGTCGGAAAAAAATGATACCTGAATGATGCTGGTAGGTGCCGGCATCATTCAGATATCACCACTCAAAGACAAGGACGTCTTTAGACGTCCGGCGGTCGAGAAGTGGTTGAACGAAAATCGTACGATCAGGCACCGTGCGACAAAATTTTTTTGTGTTTGTCCGATCTAATAATATCGGAGGAACTGTCTTGATCGGCTCTCGAAAGCTCTGTACTAACGATCCAATTATCGTACGATCGCTTCGAAAGCCGGATTTTTCATCCGATTTTCGGATCATGTGTACGGGCCATTAGGAATAAACAAGAAAATATTAAAGTGAAAATAAACCCATCAATTTAACAGTTTAAAAAAACAGTTACATTTTCGGCACGTGCCAGGAATGTAACTGTCACATTGGTTGTGCTCTCAAACAAACTGTCAAACCATCCAATGGCCGGTGTCATAACTGATCACATGTGCAGCACCATGGCCGAGAGGCCAAGATGGCAACTTCCTTTTGTATAGGGTTCCCAGGGGTCCATTTATTGTTGGAATATTTTGATCTTTTTTTTGATCTTTTATTCTTACATTGTTTTTATGGATTTTTTTGTTTATTTTTGAAGTTTCGGAACACTCTATCTCATGTAGCATATTTTGTCCTTTTCCAAACAGTTGTATTAGTTGTTATAGGTCACCATGGGATGTCTGGCATACAGTGAATGGCTTGTTAGCCACACAGCCTGTCAGAGGAGGAAACAACATTATGGGGTTTATTTACTAAAGGCAAATCCACTTTGATCCACAAATGCACTGCTAGTGCTCCACAAATGCACTTGGAAGTGCAGTCGCTGTAGATCTGAGGGGAAGATCTGAAATGAGGGGAAGCTCTGCTTATTTTATCATCCAATCATGTACAAGCAAAAATGCTGTTTTTTATTTTCCTAAGGGTTACTCACCACCAGTTGCCCCACCCAACCCTACCATGCCCCACCCCTAATCCCGCCCCTAAACACACCCTCATACATTCTCATGAAATTACACTTAAATGTTTTATGCAGAATTAAGTTATAAAAATAAATATTAACAACAACCTTATCAGTGCCCATCAATGCATCCTCACCAGTGTCCATCATTGCAGCCTGACCTGTGCCCATCAATGCAGTATAACCAGCGCCCATCAATGCAGCATAACCAGTGCCCATCAATGCAGCCTCATCAGTGCCCATCAATGCAGCCTCACCAGTGCCCATCAGTGCAGCCTGACCTGTGCCCATCAATGCAGCGTAACCAGTGCCCATCAATGCAGCATAACCAGTGCCCATCAATGCAGCATAGCCAGTGCCCATCAATGCAGTTTAACCAGTGCCCATCAATACAGCCTCACCAGTACCCATCATTGCAGCATAACCAGTGCCCATTATGCAACCTGATCAGTGCCCATAACGCAGCCTGACATGTGCCCATAATGCAGCCTGTGCCCATAATGCAGCCTGTATCCATAATGCAGCCAGACCTGTATCCATAATGCAGCCTGACATGTGCCCATAATGCAGCTTGTGTCCATAATGCAGCCTGACATGTGCCCATAATGCAGCCTGTGTCCATAATGTAGCCTGACATGTGTCCATAATGCAGCCTGTGTCCATAATGTAGCCTGACATGTGCCCATAATGCAGCCTGTGTCCATAATGTAGCCTGACATGTGCCCATAATGCAGCCTGTGTCCATAATGTAGCCTGTGTCCATAATGCAGCCTGACGTGTGCCCATAATGCAGCATGTGCCCATAATGCAGCCTGTGTCCATAATGCAGCCTGACATGTGCCCATAATGCAGCCTGTGCCCATAATGCAGCCTGTGTCCATAAGGCAGCCTGACATGTGCCCATAAAGCAGCCTGTGCCCATAATGCAGCCTGTGCTCATAATGCAGCCTGTGTCCATAATACAGCCTGTGCCCATATAGCAGCCTGTATCCATAATGCAGCCAGACCTGTGTCCATAATGCAGCCAGACATGTGCCCATAATGCAGCCTGTGTTCGTAATGCAGCCTGTGCCCATAATGCAGCCTGTATCCATAATGTAGCCTGACATGTGCCCATAACGCAGCCTGTGTCCATAATGCAGCTTGTGTCCATAATGCAGCCTGTGTCCATAATGTAGCCTGACTTGTGCCCATAATGCAGCCTGTGTCCACAATGCAGCCTGACATGTGCCCATAATGCAGCATGTGCCCATAATGCAGCCTGTGTCCATAATGCAGCCTGGCAAGTGCCCATAATACAGCATGTGCCCATAATGCAGCCTTTGTCCATAATGCAGCCTGATATGTGCCCATAAAGCAGCCTGTGACTATAATGCCGCCTGTGTCCATAATGTAGCCTTCTGCCCATAACGCAGCCTGTGCCCATAATGCAGCCTGTGTCCATAATGCAGTCTGTGTCCATAATGCAGCCTGTGTCCATAACGCAGCCTGTGTCCACAACGCAGTCTGTACCCAAAATGCAGCCTGTGTCCATAATGCAGCCTGTGTCCATAATGCAGCTTGTGCCCATAATGCAGCCTGTGCCCATAACGCAGCCTGTGTCCATAACGCAGCCTGTGCCCATAATGCAGCCTGTGCCCATAATGCAGCCTGTGTCCATAATGCAGCCTGTGTCCATGATGCAGCCTGTGCCCATAATGCAGCCTGTGCTCATAATGCAGCCTGTACCCATAATGCAGCCCGTGCTCATAATGCAGCCCATATCCATAATGCAGCCCATGCCCATAATGCAGCCTGTGCCCACAATGCAGCCTGTGTCCATAATGCAGCCTGTGTCCATAATGCAGCCTGTACCCATAATGCAGCTTGTACCCATAATGCAGCCAGGGCCGCTGATGGGGGGGTACAACTAGCCCTGGTGTGGGGGGCCCGGAGCGCACAGGGGGGCCCACACACGGGGGGGAATTAGTGACAGATGTCAATTGTGTCTCTTTTCCTCCAGCAGATGAAAGCTGCTCTCCTTCCCTCTCCCTGCTGCCAGCTTTTATCTGCTAAGACAGTCACCCCTCACTAATCCCCCTCCCTGTGTGGGCCCCACTCCTCTCAGCACTGGAGTTTGTTATCTCTCTAAGGCACCATGCACACTGGCTTAAAAAAAGTTGCTTCTACAGGAGTTTAGTGTTTTGCCTGTAGAAGCAGCTCAATGTAATCCTATGTGTCCATACACATTAGCACGTCCATACACATTAGGACGATTACAGGCATATTTTAAGCTCAACGTTAAAAAGATCGAAAAAAAAAACCCTTCTGGTTCTCCTAAACTCATCTAAACTTTGTACAAAAAATGTTCTATAACAGCGTTTTTTTTCTGCCAAGTGAACTGGGGTTTTTTAAGCCCAGTGTGCATGGAGCTTAACTTTTTTCTGTCCCTCTGATCCCAGAGCCTGTATATTTTTTTCACATCATCTTCATTTTTATTTATTAACTCTTTTAGATTTAGCAGGAATTCTGGGAGTTATGTTGTATTTGTGTCTGCTAATAGTTTAATTGTATTTTTAGCGAAATATAGTCTGTACGGGGCCCCACGATTTCAATCAGCAGCCCTGAATGCAGTCTATGTCCATAAGAGCGGAGAGTAGAGCAGAGTGAGAGGAGAGCCAATCGGATCATCAGAGAGCGGGGATAGCCCGCTGTAGCAGCTTACATTTGAATTTCCGCGTTGTTCCTGGAGCTCACGTTACACAATCCCGCCTCCTGGCCCGGCGATAAAGTCACACGTCCCGCAATTGGACTGGTCCTCTGTCTATCAAAAGCCAGGAGGTGGGATTGTGTGATGGTGAGCTCCAGGGATGCTGCGAGAATTCTAATGAAAGCTGATACAGCGGGATATCCCTGCTGTCTGATGATCCGGCCGGACGGCTCGCCTCTTCCTCCCCTTTCTTCACCTGGCTGGGAGAATGGCTTCCATTCAACTCCGCCTCTCGGAAAAATGTCGGAAAATTTGAGGGCTGTTATTGGTTAATTGTTCAATTGCTTAATTGCCTCACCATGCTCACTTGTATCATGCATATATATATTTTATGTAGACATGTGCAGAGCGAAAATATTTGTTTAGTTTTCTTTTGATGTATTATTTACCTAAATTAGTTTAGTTAGATTTGTTTCATTCGTTTAATTTGTTTTCGAATCGATTCAAAAAGTTTTCAAATCAATTTCAAATCATTTTTGAATCTGAACAGTTTTCGAATGCAAATAGTTTTCCAATTTCCAAGGAGAATAGGGTGGAGTGGAAAGTGGAGGAGTAGAATGGAAAAGATAGAATACAATATAGGGGAGTATAACAGAAAATCATGGTGGTGGAGTGGAACAGAGCTGTTTTACTCTGTTGTATTCTATTCTTTTGTTTTATGTTATATTCTTTTCTAGTCTATTGGGTTTTTTCCTGTCCTATTCCTTTGTTTTCTATTTTATTTTGTTCTCTTTGGAAATTGGAAAAACTATTCAAATTCGAGGACTTTTTGAATTTAAAAACTATTCAAATTTGAAAACTATTTGAATTCAGAAAGTAGTCGAGAATGATTTGAAAATGATTTGAATTTGAATTTCGTCCGATTTTTTTTTTATCATTTCAGATTAGTTTAAATTCAGTACTATTGTAATTCGGAAACTCGGATACATTTTAATTTGGAATGAAACGAACCGTACATGTCTAACTTTTTGCAATGTATGTGTATATGAGGTTTGAATAAGCGCTAAATTTAGCGCAAAACGCGTTACCTTTTATGTTCCTGTCATACCTGTGATGTGATTTTTAATGCTTCAATAAAGATACCAAGGAGTGCAGCAATATTCCAGATTTTGCATGTTACTGAGTCTCGCAGACGAGCTGTGCAGCACCCTGGGTTCCAGTTCACAACATGTAAGAGTTGGTCACTCACCTAGAGTGGCATTTCTTTGGCTTTCCTTGGCTGAGTACGATCGGAGGGTTTACTTCTTCCCAATTAGGAGTTTTAAAATGCTTTCTCACTCAAGATTTTATTGGCCAGTTAAATACTAAAGTTTTTCCTCATTATGTACACTCAAAGGTTCCACATCTTGACGTATCAAGTATGAGTCTCTTTTATATAGTATATTCTAATTGGGAAATTACATTTCATTACATTCAAACAAAAAACTGTCATGCATCACAATACCAACACAAGCATGGCGGACCTTTTGGGAAGTGACATGTATATTGTTTACAGCGATAAAAAAAACACTGATACTTTTTTTTTTTTAATCACATTTTTTTAATTGAAAAATAGGGTTTTTTTGCATACAATGCAGCAAAAAAAAAAGAATAAAAAAGACAAACAAGTTCCATGCACAGGAAAGAGCAACGCACATGTTCCATGATGTACATGCATCGTATAACAGACATCTTAACACATCAAGTACCAGTCTCATAGTTAACAATGCGAGGAATACATCACAAGTAATTTAACAAGCCAAGTTGCTGGTTCTATACTATTATTGCCTTTCCAAGCCCCCCACATCTTATCAAATTTGTTTGGACAGCCCCGTTTTTCATAAGGCAATTTCTCTAGGCGGAGTATAGTATTGCCTCCCCAGCCATTGATTAACTGTCGGAGGGGTAGAGAAAAGCCATTGTCTAAATATCATTGATACTTATACGGTACATTGTTAAAGCTGAGTTCCAGCCGTTATGTGTTTATTAACAGTCAGCAGCTACAAAAAGTGTAGCTGCTGACTTTTAATAAAAACATGCATTCACCTGTCCCATGATCCAGTGTTGCGGCCACCGGAAGCTTCGGTTCTCTCCCCTGCCTCTCCACAGTGCCAGTGTTCTGTCAAAATAGCCAATTCATCAAGATCTCCAATCACGTCACTTCCGGTTACTGTAAATCATCAGTAATTGGAGATTTAAATGAGTTGCCGTTTTAACACAACACCGGAAAGCGTGTACACGCCAGTACATGACATTAGGAGTGGACATTGTTAGTCCGCCCAATACTAACCAACAACATGGCCGCCTCCAAGACGGCAATAACTTTTTCCTCCTTAGCAGCTGTTCTGTCAAAACAGCAAACTCTTTGTGTACCGGAGTGTACAGGCTTGCCGGTGTTGTGTCAAAACAGCAGCTCGTCTAAATCTCCAATTACAAATGCTTTACAGTAACTGAAAGTAGTGTGATTGGAGTTCTCAATGAATTGGCTATTTTGACAGAGCACTAGTGTGGGCACAAGGCTGTGACAGCTTGTGGCTTCACAGCCGAGTGCACACTACGCATACGTGAGTCGCGCTGCGCCTTCTGAAGTGCCGGACAATCTTTTGGGACCTGTGACGTGTCCCAGAAGATTGCAGGGAGGGAGGGGGAGAACTTCCGCTCGAGTCGCCTAGGCGGCGAGAATGGAAGTGGGAGCTGGGTATCTGTCAAAACTGGGTACCCGCCCCCCCCACCCCCCAAAAAGAATGAGATGCCAAATGTGGCATGTCCGGTGGTCAGGAGTCCATAAAAAGGAAGTTCCACTTTTGGGTGGAACTCCATTTTAAGTGATTTTAAGTGCAAGTTTTCATAAAATGATATCTAAATTTGTCCATATCAGTTATGTGTGTATGTACAGTATCTCACAAAAGTGAGTGCACTCCACACATTTTTGTAAATATTTTATTCTATCTTTTCATGTGACAACACTGAAGAAATGATACTTTGCTACAATGTAAAGTAGTGAGTGTACAGCTTGTATAACAGTGTAAATTTACTGTCCCCTCAAAATAACTCAACACACAGCCATCAATGTTTAATCCGCTGGAAACAAAAGTGAGTACACCCCTAATTGAAAATGTCCAAATTGGGCCCAAAGTGTCAATATTTTGTGTGGCCACCATTATTTTCCAGCACTGCCTTAACCCCCCAGAGCTTCACAGGTTGCCATTGGAGTCCTCTTCCACTCCTCCATGACGACATCGCAGACCTGGTGGATATTAGAGACCTTGCGCTCCACCACCTTCCATTTGAGGATGCGCCACAGATGCTCAATAGGGTTTAGGTCTGGAGACATGCTTGGTCAGTCCATCACCTTTACCCTCAGCTTCTTTAGCAAAGCAGTGGTCGTCTTGGAGGTGTGTTTGGGGTCGTTAACATGTTGGAATACTGCCCTGCGGCCCAGTCTCCAAAGGGAGGGGATCATGCTCTGCTTCAGTATGTCACAGTACATGTAGGCATTCATGGTTCCCTCAATGAAATGTAGCTCCCCAGTGCCGGCAGCACTCATGCAGCCCCAGACCATGACACTCCCACCACCATGCTTGACTGTAGTCACGACACACTTGTCTTTGTACTCCTCACTTGGTTGCCGTCACACACGCTTGACACCATCTGAACCAAATAAGTTTATATTGGTCTCATCAGACCACAGGACATGGTTCCAGTAATCCATGTCCTTAGTCTGCTTGTCTTCAGCAGACTTTTTTCGGGCCTTCCTGTGCATCATCTTTAGAAGAGTCTTCCTTCTGGGACGACCATGCAGACCAATTTGATGCAGTGTGCAGTATGGTCTGAGCACTGACAGGCTGACCCCCCATCCCTTCAAACTCTGCAGCAATGCTGGCAGCACTCATACGTCTATTTCCCAAAGACAACCTCTGGATATGACGCTGAGCACATGCAATCAACTTCTATGATCAACCATGACGACGTCTGTCCTGAGTGGAACCTGCCTGTTAAACCGCTGTATAGTCTTGGCCACCATGCTGCAGCTCAGTTTCTGGGCAATCTTCTTATAGCCTAGGCTATCTTTATGTAGGGCAACAATTCTTTTTCTCATATCCTCAGAGAGTTATTTTCCATGAGGTGCCATGTTGAACTTCCAGTGACCAGTATGAGAGAGTGAGAGCGATAACACCAAATTTAAAACACCTGCTCCTCATTCACAACTGAAACCTTGTAAAATTAACAAGTCACATGGCACCGGGGAGGGAAAATTGCTAATTGGGCCCAGTTTGGGCATTTTCACTTAAGGGTGTACTCACTTTTGTTGCCAGCAGTTTAGCCATTAATGGCTGTGTGTTGAGTTATTTTGAGGGGACAGCAAATTTACACTGTTATACAAGCTGTACACTCACTACTTAACATTGTAGCAAAGTGTAATTTCTTCAGTGTTGTCACATGAAAAGACATAATAAAATATTTACAAAAATGTGAGGGGTGTACTCACTTTTGTGAGATACTGTATGTACAGTATATATGACTTTGTACATTAGTCAGTCAGTTTATCATAATGTAGGCCAGAGAGAAATAAAAGGGTCTTTTATTTTTTTACGCCATTACCTAAAACAACAATCCCAATATCAACAGGCTTATTTCTCATTTACCAATCTGAAAATCAGGGGGCTAATCACTCATTTAGGATAGCTGTGAGTGCTAAGTAAATCATTCATGTATACCCCTCTAGCCAGCTTGTATATACGGACTCACAGGCTTAATTTATAGAACCATTTATTCTTTGTTAAATACAGTTGTTTGGGGCTTTTGGCCATTGTCAGTTGTATACGTTTTGTAGAATATATGAGTTTACGGCTCATGGAGTATAAAAATCAGGTAATGGTACATTGATTCATATACACATCATTTCATTGTATAACCAGATTTGCTTAAGCCCCGTACACACGGTTCGACAATCGCATACAACAGGTCGTACTCACGACCGTTGTATGCGATATCGATCGTTGGTATGCGCGATTTGAACAGTCGAACAAAGGACGGTCGTACAAAGGAGTTGTATGAGCAGACTAGAAAACTTGGTCGTACCAACAAGCTCTCATACGACCGTTGTATTGTGTGTACAGAGCAGTTGGTACAACAAAGTTGTATTGTGCAAAACACGCATGCCCAAAGTCAGGAATGGCTGGATGCTAATTACAATCACCTGAACGCTCTTTCCCCGGCCGTACGATCATGTAGTGCAGTCAGTATGCTGCATACAACAGCCAACATACGATTCGACGCGATCGTACGTGCGATCGTCGAACCGTGTGTATGGGGCTTTAGTCTTTTGCCCTACAATTGTAGTCATTATAGTCACATTAAACAGTGTATGGTGCCGCAAAAGGGCTGTGATGAGTTTAACGATGAGCATTAAATTTATAGTCAGACTTTGGAAGAAGAGAGATATGCTAATAGATCCACAAAGTTCAAGTCTGACCCAGATTGAGCTGATTCATAGCTGATATCCTAAAATAATGTGCCAGACCAAATCTGCAAGTTATTTCTTTTTTTTTTTTATCAAGTAGCTGCAAATGTGAATGTTCCCTGCTATTTTATACCATACCAGCTTGATTGCACAAATGCAACCCTACATACCTAAATCTTCCTCTAGTCATCATTCACTGAGGCTTCAGGCTCAAAAAGATGCATTACAGTAGCTTAAAGTGGATTTCCAGTCCTCCTCCCTTCCTCCTCTGCCACATTTGGCAAGTCATTTTGTTTAGGGGGGAGCGGGATTCCTAGTTTTGACAGGAACCCCCTCCCACTTTTGCCCAATCTGAGTGGAAGTTCTCCTCTCCCCCTCCCTCCCTGCAGTCCCAGAAGACTGCAGTACCATTCACAAACCACAGCATGGCCTGCGCATGCGCAGTGGGCAACTGGCTGTGAAGCCGAAAGTATCATATCCGGCTGCCTAGAGTTAACAGGCAGGGACCCGAAGGCTAGTGAAGAACTAGTCCTGGTGAGGACGGCTCTGGATCCCTGGACAGGTAAGTGTCCTTTTATTAAAAGTCAGCAGCTACAGGATTTGTAGCTGCTGACTTATTTTTTTTCCAGACAGAACAACCTCTTTAAAGCGGTAGTAAACCCGCAAAGCTATTTTTACATACAGGTAAGCCTATAATAAGGCTTACCTGTAGGTAAAAAGAATATCCCCTAAACCTGCATGGTTTAGGAGATATTCGCCCTGCATGCAGCCGCTGACATTAGCGGCGCATGCGCTCTGACGATCCGGCCGAGGTGGCCGGCAACTCAGAGCTGGCTGCCGGAGCGAAGAGCTCCCGCGCGCATGCGCGGGAGTGACGTCACGCGGCTCCGGCCACTCACAGCGCCGGAGCTGCGTACCCGGAAGAGAGAAGAGGACAAAGATGTCAGCGTCCTTAGCGCTGACCGACTCGGGCATCGGGGGCCTCGTTCTAAGGTAAGTATTTCATAATATGTTAGTATGCGATGCA
>BLSH010026815.1:234372-246019 GCA_018402905.1 Glandirana rugosa
ACATGTCCTACGATTCCAACCCAGGACCTACATCCCGGGAATCCTGACCCATTTTGGGTGACCCCCTGAATATGTCCACACTGCCCTTAAAGGGATGACAAACCAAATATTGGTGCTATATAGCACCCATCCAGGACCCAACCTTAGCATCCTGTACATATCCCCCCTCTGCCTCAATGTGGAGGTGTTGGAGGCACCATTCAACACCATGCAATCAGAGGCGTAACTAGAACCTTCAGGGCCCCGGTGCAAGAAATTATGAAGGGCCCCCCTGACCCCTGGCCACAGCCCTTCCCTCTTCCAGCTGATCCTGAGGCCCTTTACTCCCATTGCGGCTCCCTTTACTATGGTCCTGCAGCAGGCCCCCTTTCTGCCATCTTGGTTCCTCTAAATGCCATCCCCACCATCCCTCCTATTCAGGTGTACAAGGGAGGCACATGGGCCCCCTGGAGCATGGGGCCCGGTTGCAATCACAACCCCTGCAACCCCTATCGTTACGCCCCTGCATGCAATGTACCTGGGAGAGGGCATCGGCTGTCTCCTGGGTCTGTGCTCTACCACAAAATTGAATTCCTGAAGGGAAAGGAACCATCTTGTCACCCTGGCATTGGTCTACTTGTTTTGTCTCATACAGGTCAATGGGGCATGGTCTGAGACTAGGCAAACCCTCTTACCTAGGAGAAAATATTGCAGGGAGTCCAGAGTCCACTTGATGGTAAGACACTCCCGCTCCACCACAATGTAGTTTCTCTCCACCGGCGTCAGTTTCCTACTGAGAAAAACTACGGGATGCTCTTCCCCATTGACCAGTTGAGACAACACTGCTCCTAAGCCCTCACTGGAGGCATCTGTCTGCACCACAAACTCTTTAGAAAAGTCAGGAGCCACAAGCACTGGATGCTGGCACAATGCCACCTTAAGCCTCTGAAAGGCTTCTTCAGCATCCGTATTCCATTTTATCACTTTCTGCCTTTTGTTAAGTCCGTCAGTGGTGCAGCGATGGTGGCAAAGTTGGGGACGAACCTTCGGTAGTAGCCAACTATTCCCAGGAATGCTCTGACTTGCTTTTTGGTTAGGGGCGGGGCCAATTCTGTATGGGTTCTACCTTATTCAACTGAGGTTACACTAGCCCCCTACCCACAATGTATCCTAGGTACTTGGCCTCCTCCATCCCAACTGCACAATTCTCGGGATTTATTGTGAAAACTGCTTTCCTCAAAAGAAATACACAGAAAATCGCCCTGGGACTTTATATGAGGTGAGCACCATTTGTCACTTATAACAAAGTAACAGGAGTATATACAGTTTGAACATTTATTAAAAAATGATCTTACATACATGGATAGCATGACCCAACATGTTTTGCAAGACATGGCTCGCTTCCTCAGGGGTGGATGCGTGTGTGTGATGCATATATAATAAATAAGAAAAAAAAATGTATAACACAATGAAGGTTGTTATGGTGAATGGTCAGAGGGGTCTAGGAGTAGAAGGCCCCATACTCACCATTAAGCAAAGCAATGTGCCAATTTGCTGAGATCCCAACAGGCGTTAGCAATGGATGTGTGGCATGGTAGCTGAGGGGAGGAAGCCAACCAGAACCAACACCAGGGGATAACCGAAGGACAGGTGGGGTTGTGTGAGCCTAGAAGTTCCACCTTGTCCAAATAGGTATCAGCTGTAACATAAATATATGTAGTAGTAACGATTGCAGAGTAAACATTAAAGACTAATATATATATATATATATATATTAACATATATGTACCGACCTGGTCCAAAAAATTAGATGGACATGGAGACCAATAGGTATGTGTGAGAGGAATAGAAGGGGGAGAGGTGGTTGGGATGATGTGACCCTGGAAGTTAAATCCTTTCCAAATAGATGTCAGCTGTAGCAAAAACATATAAAAAGTAATGATAATGATTGCTGTGGTAGCAGAGTATACATGTACAAAGGGTATTGCAATATGGAGCAAACAGGAACTCTACTAGAACGTCCAATTTCACCAATATGTCAGCAAACGTTACCTGTAAGCAGTATGAAACAGCATGCATCAATCACAGGAATCAGCTGTGTGTGGAAGACAGGCTGTGATGTCTTGTGTGAATATATAGGGAATCTTCCCTTGGAGGGAGCCAATCACACCATAATGAGGGCGGTGCTGACCACCTGTTCAGGGAATGGTAATCAATGACATATGGGATGGTAAGGTTGAAAAGTGTATAAGATTGTATATATAGTTGCATATATGAACCACCCTGGTCAAATATTTCAATGGACATGGAAACCAGAAAGTGGATGTGAAGGGGGTGAAACAATACATATTAATGTCTATGGAGATGATCCCTGGAAACAAAAGGGGCAATAGTGAATATGTGTGAAAATGAAATGAACAAAAGATGATAAAAATAAAGTGTATTACCAATCAATTATAGTGTGCCAATGCCATGAAAGGAAGGCAAGGCATGCTGGTGGCGCCAAACGCAGATTGGGGGTGCGCATAAGCAATGCGGACCCCCACCATCCATGTTGACCCACTACACCCAAACGTCATGATGCCGCTGCCGCGGAAGTCAAGTGGAGGGTGTAGACATATAGCGCCAATATGCAGGTGGCCCCACCCGTCCCTAAGGGGCAGGAGGGACAGCAGGAGACATGAAAATCTCCCTGGTTACATATCGCAGCTCCCGAGCCACACAAACAGCATAACCAGCTAGTGTAGATCCAAAAGGCCAAAATGAATTGGTCCTAATATAAATTATATATGGCTATAACATGCATGTGGATATATATGTGTTGATAAATGTGGCTCAGGTTGGCAACAGACCTGGTTGCGCTATGGGTGTCTTCCACCCGGATTAATTGCAACAAAGAAAAGAGGAAGGTCTGGTGTCACCTGCTTTCCTCAAAGAGTCAATGACTGCTTGAACCCGGGGAAGATGGGACTTCCAATCGGTACGGAAGATGACAATATCGTCCACGTAGACCGAGGTGTATCGTCGATGTGGCGTAATGTTTTGTCCATTGACCTTTGAAATGTGGCTGGGGCAGAGTGTAAGCCAAATGGCATCCTCTTATATTGGAAGTGGCCTTCCGGAGTGGAAAAAGCCATTTTCTCCCTGGCTTCCTTGGTGAGGGGAATCTGCCAGTACCCTCTTGTGAGATTCAATGTGGTGATGTACCGGTCGGGACCCAACCTCTCAATTAATTTGTCTACCTGGGGCATCGGATAGGCATCAAATTCTGAAACTTTGTTAAGCTTCCTAAAGTCATTGCAAAATCGCAGGGTGCCATTGGGTTTTGGTACCAAAACGATTGGACTCGACCACTCACTCTGCGACTTTTCAATGACATCCAGTTCAAGCATTCTTTTTACTTCCTCGGACACTGCCTTCCTATGTGCCTCTGGGATGCGATATGGCTTTAACCGGATCTTGACATTGGGCTCTGTAATAATGTCATGCTCGATGACATTGGTGAGACCAGGCAACCCTGAAAACATTTCCCTGTTTCTTTGCAGAAACTCTTTCGTCTGTTGTGTTTGTGGTTTGGACAGGGTAGTAGCAACTTGCACCAGGTCAACTCCTGCAGAGTCCCCTTTTCACTGTCCTGGTGGTGGAGTCTGGCGTGTGCAGGGAACAACCGCTCTTGCGCACCCGATTCAGGGACCCCTGGTAGAGACAGGGAGTCCAAGAGTGCGGGATGGCACGAGGGATGGATGGTCACTGGTGGTGGTGTGAAGCTCCAGATGGTCGTGCAGGTCAGAAGACTAGCCGCACAGGCTGGGTCGGCAACTGGCTGGCTGTGAGGTACAAAGGGGTCAGGCAAGAGAGTGGTCAAGTCCAAGCAAAGTTTGTTAACAGACTGGCAGCAGCAGTACAGAAGGATCAGACAATCGGATGGTCGTGGATAGCCGGGGTCGGTGCAGGCATATATACAGCAGGTCAGGTCAAGCCGGGTCAAACAGGAAACAGGTTGGGTCACAGGTACTGAAAACAGGAACAGAGCTGGGGCTCACAGGTACTCAGACACTGTAGAACGGACAGCACTTGCTGAAAGCTTCAGAGGGTTCAAATAGCAGCGTTTGGTGCCGTTTCCGGTGTATGCATCCGCGCCCGCGAACGCGCCCAGGCGCACGCATAGGCGCTAGAAGTCCAAAAATTACAGATTTTCTCCTAACACCCCTGCATGGACAACTATCACAGCGGATACCTGTTCTCGGTCTCTCCAGGGTTTTAACAAGTTGATATGGTAAATTTGATATGGTTTTCTCTTCCCAGGTTGGTGTACCCAGTAGTTTACCTCACCCACTTTTTCCACTACCTCAAATGGACCCTGCCATTTGGCCAAAAATTAGCTCTCTACTGTGGGGATCAGAACAGCCACCCGGTCTCCCACTTGAAACTGTCTAGTGTTAGCAGACCGGTTGTACACCCTCCTCTGGGCCTCCTGAGCCTGCTGATGATGCTCCCTCACTAATGGCATTACCCTAGCCACCCTCTCTTGCATTTGGGATATGTGTTCTACAACAGTTTTGTGTGGTGAGGCCTCACTTTCCCAGGTTTCCTTCACTAGATCCAACAATCCACGGGGCCTGCGCCCGTATACCAGTTTGAACGGTGAGAAACCTGTGGATGCCTGTGGGACCTCCCGGATGACAAATAATAGGGGCCGGGGAGCAACATGTCCCAATCCTTCTCGTCCTTCTGGACCACTCTTTTTAACATTGACTTTAAGGTTTTGTTAAACCTCTCAACGAGGCCGTCTGTCTGCGGGTGATTGATGGACGTCTGCAACTGCTTGATCTGAAACAGTTTGCACAAGTCCACCATCGCCTTTGACATAAACGGAGTGCCCTGGTCCGTCAGTATCTCCTTGGGGAACCCAGTTCATGAGAACATTTGAAACAACTCCCGAGGAAGGAAATGGCCTTCGAGGAGGTTTTCCTTAAAGGGACCGCTTCAGGATACCTTGTTGCGTAATCCAGTACTACTAATATATATTGGTGTCCCCTTGCTGATTTTACTAAGGGCCCCACCAGATCCATAGCAATCCTTTCGAACGGCACCTCAATTATTGGCAGGGGTACCAGGGGGTTTCTGCAGTGTGTCACCAGGGCGCTTAACTGGCAAGAGGGGCAGGGCCCTCAGTATCTTTTTACCTCAGCCTTTACCACTGGCCAGTAAAACCAGTCGGTTATCCTGGCTTCCCAGGTGTCCCCCCAGTGCATCATTGTGAGCTAAATCAAGGAGCATCCTCTAATATGACTGGGGGACCAGCAGCTGCTCTACAATCTCCCCTTGGCTCTCAGATACTCTGTAAAGCAAGTCCCCATTCAATGCTAAGTGCAGAAACCTTTGGTCTGCACCAGGCACTTGTAGGTCTCCATTAATAACTGACACCTGCTCTCGAGCATTGACCAAAGTGGGATCCTGTAACTGAGCGGTACCAAACACATCCCTGGATACCGCCAAGTCTGGGTGCACTAGCTCAGAGGAAGTTTCCCCTTCATCCTCCTCACTCAGGGCCCGCAATGGGGAAGGTTCCTCTTCGTCTCCCCCACCATGACCTGTACCGGAGAGATTTCCCCCCCTCAGAGGTCAACTCGGTCTTAAGACCTGGAAGATTAGCATTATCAATCACATTCCCATGTTCTGCAATGTCATTATCCACGACAGGAATCTCCACATTAGGGGTAGGTGTTGTGGGTGGTTCTGGACCAGACCCCTCAAGGTTTGGCCCCAGATGGCTCAGTGTTCCCAGTTCTCTTGGCTGTCCTGGAAGCCCCATCTATACCTAGTTCCATAGTTCAATAAACAACGGACAGTCACACCCAACTATGATATCATGTACCAGACTTTTTACCACCCCAACTTCTTGTGTCACTGAGTGAGGTGCAGCCACAGGAAACAGTCACCGAAACCAGGGGGTATTCCCTCGTGTCCCCATGGATGCACACTACCCGTAGAGTCTTACCTACCGGGCCGAGTCTCCCGATCACCCTGGTATGTACCAGTGTCACCATGCTGCCGGAGTCCAGCAGAGCCTTGGCAGAAAGGTGGGTCACCCACACTACACACTCAAACCACCCTGCAGCCAGGTCAAGATGGGCGGCACATTTGTTTCTTTTTAACACCTTTTACCCTTCCCCTGGGTCTTCTCTCAACCCATTAAGAACATCAGTTAGCCATATTCTTATGGTGTTAAAGCGGAGGGTAGTGGAATGGGTTAGGAGGGATAATACTAACTATACCCGCATTGAAGGGAATTGGTGTCCCAGTGTATGTATTGTATTTACTTGTTTTGGAAAGTCTTAATAAAAAAGATATTTATCGAAAAAAAAAAAAAAAAAGATGGGCGGCACATGCTCTTTGGACATAGAAAGAGCTTCTTCTGCTAGCTCCACACTCCATGGGTTTCTCCTGAAGTGGGCACTGCGCCCAGGTATGTCCCCAGGACCAGCATCGCCAACACTGTATGTCCCCTCCTCTTGTGGCAGGGTCCAACCTCAGAGGGCTTGGCACAATTGAGGTCAGGATGCGGGTTCCAGGGTCTGGCAGGGCTTCCCTCCCAGGTACTGAGACTGGCCTAGTTGCCTTTGGTGTGGATTCCCGACGCTTGGCAGGCCCGAGGAGGTCCTCCACCACGGTATATCTTTCGACCAACTCTACCAGCTGGTCCACTGTTGCAGGGTCTCCATGGCTTACCTAGCGCTGCAGGTCATTTAGCAGCGACCGCAGGTACCAGTCCATCACCACTCATTCCACCATTTGTGGGCCCTTTAACTTCTCTGGTAGCCATTTTTTAACAAGCTGCACCAGAAAATGACACTGTCTAGGCAGACTGTCAGGGTTCACAGTGAGCCTAAAGACACACAAATAGGGATATTCTATGACATACTCCAGTAGTGAGAAATATTAGAATACTTGCTTTTAGGTTTCACTATGTTTTATTTTGTAGATAATAAAATTTGGTATAACAAACCACCATTTAGACACAATACAGGATACACATTGTACATATCATCATGAGTACAGCATGGGAAAAATTCAACACCAACGTTTTGCAGCTTTCCTGCTTCATCCAGGGTGATACCGGTTGCTTGGTACTCTAGTAGACAACAATCACTATTAGTCACATTACATATATATTTCACAATATCAGATAGAAAATATATCAACATGCTCACCACAAAAATAGAATTTTTTCACAATGCCCACCTCAATCCCCTTCCAGTCACCGCTGCCACACACCTAGAGCACTTAAAGACAGGGATGTCAGAGTCACCTGTCCTGCATGGGTGGATACTGGACCGGGACAGCCAAGAGGAGGTTGGATGGTAAAGCGCCGCCCCCAAATGACTAGAGATGGACACGTGACCAGGGCGTCACAACCGTAGACCCCCGTCCGACGTGGGGGGATGGTGGACCAGCTACCTAAGGACAGATACATATAGTATATATAATAAGTCTAACATGGTATGTTACAGTGCAGCATATATCCTATTGCAGCGTGTTATTGCACCGTCAGTAGTCCATCCCTTGGGACGTATAAACATTGCAGGGTGGACCAAGAGTAATGCAGTATGCAGCATATGTCATGACCTATATGGGAACCCACCATGCCTAGTGTCATCATACAATGGCTGTGGTCCATCCAAAGCGCCATGAACAGGGTGCAGGATAAACCAACCCAGCCAAGAATGATGACACAGAAGCAGACCAAGGCTCACATATTACCCACCTGACAGAAGGAACCATCCTGCCTGCGATACCGCCGCTCAGGGACCGCCGCTCAGGGGCCGATGCTGGGATGCCCCCACCCTCATGTTTTTATCCCATCCCCCCGGAAGTGACAAGGCCAGCGAAGCCTCCTGACGTCACTTCCGGCACAGGCGCCCTCACCGGACATGGAGGCCACAGACGGAGCCGCCCAAAGATGGGCGGCGCCTCCATAGACACCAGGTCCTCCCGTGTCAAGAGAGACAGCACTGGGGGTGGGGATTGAGCTGACCTCATCCCCACAGTGTGTAGGGCGCCTGAGTAGCCACCCAATGGCGAATGTGCTAATAGAGGAGGAGGCAGGCAAGAGGGGGAGGAGAGAGGCGAGCAGCACATACTGTAATACATAAACTTAAAATAAGACACCCTTGTACAAATCTTCAACATATACATGAAACATATTATATATTCAATTCAAAACTTGAACCGTGAATATCAATTGCATTCAGCCACCATGTCCATATAGAATTAAAGGGTGGATGCTGAACTTGTATAAAGAGGTAGTCACCTCATCCAGCCATACAGGCATATATTGCCGATCAGGGTACTCATCAGAACTTTAGGTTTTAGGGATATTGCTACAAGAAGGGCTTGTAGGACAGACATGTATTTAATCCAGGGGGCTCAATGGCTCTCTGGTTATAGATCCACCGCAATTCTATTTTAAGGATGCTTTTGTCCGTGTCCCCTCCCCATGGATTGGGGGGACGTGGGCTAAGACAAAGAATGCCACTGTCATAGGATCATAACTATGACATAAGCTGACATGTTTGCCAATGGGCGTGTATAGCAGCCCAGCATCTATATAATATAGATGGTCCTTTGTCTTGCCTATATAGAAGGCACCACAAACGCATACCCCCCTCAGTTTGGCAGGTGGTGTACATGTGGGGTCTGTGAATGCCCCCAGAGGCAGAGGAAAGCTAGACCCCTCCCTAATCCAAGGGCAGAAGTCGCATTCCCCACAGCGAAAGGTGCCCACTCCCCCCACTGCTCCCTCATTTGAAGTAGCAGGTAGATAATGGCTATGAGTAAGCCTATCGCGAAGAGATGGTGCTCTCCTGAACACCATCTCAGGGCGATTTGAAATGTATCTACCCACTACAGTGTCTTCCGCGAGGAAGGGCCAGTTACAGGACAGGATGTTGCGAACCTGTTGGTGGTAATCACCTTAGTGGTCGAAGGTTCGGAGGATTTTTGAGAGCCAAAGACCAAATCCGTTCGCGTACGAGTCTTGCTTTTTGATAGGCCCTTTTGAGAGCCTTCCTACTGTACCCCCGATCCCTAAGACGACTGTATAATGCATTCACCTCCCGTTCAAAATCTTCATCCACCGCACAATTGCGGCGTATTCTAAGATATTGGCTAAAGGGGATGCTGTGGATCAAAGGACAGGGGTGGGAACTATGATAGTGCAGAATCGTGTTCCCCGCCGTGTTCTTCCTGAACAGGCTGGAGATAAGGCAGCCGTCCTCCCTCAACACCAGCTTAATGTCCAGAAAGGACACAGAGGAAGGGCTGTGGGTCATGGTAAAACGGAGGTTAAAGGTGTTCAATGATATGAACTGGAGAAAGGCTTCCAGCTCAGACACCGTCCCCGACCAGATGACCAGTAAATCGTCAATGTACCTCCGCCAGAGTAGTACATGGCGGAGGTACACTAACACCTCATTCGAGAAAAGTGACCGCTCCCAACCCCCCAGGTACAGGTTGGCGTACGATGGTGCACAACCTCTCCCCATCGCTGCCCCCTGTACCTGGAGGTAAGTGGACCCATTGAATGTGAAGCAGTTGCAGTTGAGAATCTGCTCCAAGAGTTGCATATTCAGCCAATATGTTGCAACTGTTTGGATCAGACTGGGATGAGTTCTGTGAATCCATCCAACAGAAATGCCCTCCCCCGGTTAGTTCCACGGTAAATATTGATGTGCACTTTATAAAACTTAAAAAGCTTTTGATTAAAAAATCTAACCTATGGAGGCATATTCGATTTTTTGATAGGTACCTTAGGGAGGGGGTGAATCCCCTGGGCCTTCAGGGGCAGGTTTTCCCCTCCTTTGAGGTTACCGATCAAGACTTTAGAAAAAAGAATGAGAAAATAACTTGACCCAATGTACAGCTCTAAAGTTAAAACTAATTAAAGGGAAAATATGGCATGGATCTATCTAAGCTTGACCAAAGAATTGAATCCTTACGGGTGGAGGGTACACACTTACCCCAGGATACAGAATTTAATAATAGAGAACAGGAGTTGATCACCTTCTTGGAGAAATACAATAAGGACTTTGTTCACAAGAGGGATATCAAATTCCAAAAGATCATTTGGCCTTTCTGGGAGGGTATTCATACAGGTGGCAGAGGAATGGGGAGGGGGGGGAGAAGAAGATGGAGACCCATCTGTTATTCAATCAGAAACTGATATTTCTTTTGTCTCTTCTGTTTCATCTCAGAGATCGAGCAATACAGGAACCAGAGGCAGTAACAACAAAAGGGGAAGAGCACCAGGACATAGTAATGGTGGTGGGTCTCACACACATATGCAATCACATGGCAAAAGGAGCCTTTCTCCCAAAAGGTCTTCCCCAGCTGTTAGATTTAAACTCAACACGTCCCTTGGTGACCGGGTGATGGGTGACACCTCCACATCTATGTTTGGGGCGAGTAACATTGGAGAACCAGGTATGCATAAGGACCTGGGAGCCAGACCCAAAACTAATGGCAATCAGGGGGACGAGGGCCCTTCAGGGGCCATCTCTATGCCATTAACTTCGATGGCCAATCTACGGATGGGCAAAATGGACCCGTTCATAACCAAACACAAGTAGAACATCCTGGCCTTGATGTCATCAACATCTCCTCCAATCAGTTGACCCCTAGTGAGATAGAGGTGTTGCGTCTAGGTCTAAGCTTTTGCCCCACCCGGGGACTGGATAAATTTGAGGTGGCAAAGGATTTACATCTCTTTGCCAGAAAGTTGACATTGCGTTACCTTTATGACAGAGATCGGGGGTGGATGGCACAAAAGAAGACGACATGTATAAGGATTTCAAGGTACGGGATTTCCGTGCAGTGAAAGTCCTTTTACAGCTCCTTGATGAAAATGAAGCCATGGGTGTGGCTCCCCCACCCATTGAATTCAAGGCCAAATCTCAATATTTCCCGAAATTAAACTTGCCCGGCCATTTGGGCTTTTCTTAACCACTTCAGCCCCGGAAGGGTTTCCAGCTTTAGGACCGGAGCCCTTTTTGCAATTTGGCACTTCACCGCTTCAAATGGTAATTGCGCAGTCATGCAATGCAGTAGCCAAACGAAATTTGCGTCCTTTTTTTCCCACAAATAGAGCTTTCTTTTGGTGGTATTTGTTTACCACTGCGCTTTTTAATTTTTGCGATATAAATAAAAATATAACGAAAATTTTGAAAAAAAATGATATTTTCAACTTTATGTGATTACAAAAATACAATAAACTAAATTTTAGTCATAAATTTTTGCCAAAATGCATTCAGCCACATGTCTCGGGTAAAATAAAAGCAAAATTGCGTATATTTATTGCTTTGCGCAAAAGTTATAGCGTCTACAAACTAGGGTACATTTTCTGGAATTTCCGCAGCTTTTATTTTATGACTGCCTATCTCATTTCTTGAGGTGCTAAAATGGAGGGGCAGTACAACCCCCCCCCCCAAATGACCCCATTTTGGAAAGTAGACACCCCAAGGAATTTGCTGAGAGGCATGTTGAGCCCATTGAATATTTTATTTTTTTGTCAGAAGTGATTGAAAGATGACCAAAAAAAAAAAAAATTACACAAAGTTGTTATTGAAATTATATATTGCTCACATATTCCATGGGTATGTGTGGAATT
>BLSH010026815.1:255746-270080 GCA_018402905.1 Glandirana rugosa
TTATGTCCCGGCCAGCACTGCCCCCCCCCCCCCCCCACAGTTAGAACACAGCCAGGGAACATTTGTTAACCCCTTCACTGCCCCCTGCTGGTTAACCCCTTCACTGCCAATGACATTTATACAGTAATCAGTGGACATTTAAATTTCTGATCGCTGTATAAATGTCATTGGTCCCAAAAAAGTGTCAAAAATGTACGACATGTCCGCCCCGATATCGCAGTACCGATAAAAATCGCATATCGCCGCCATTACCAGTAAAAAAAAATAAAAAAATAAAAACGCCATAAATCAATGTCCATAGTTTGTAGACGCTATAACTTTTGCGCAACCCAATCAATAAACGCCGATTGCGATTTTTTTTACCAAAAATATGTAGAAGAATATATATCGGCCAAAACTGATGAATAAATTTGTTTTTTTATTTTTTATTTTTGGATATTTATTATAGCAAAAAGTAAAAAATATTGTTCTTTTTTCAAAATTGGCGCTCTTTTTTTGGTTATAGCGGCGATCAGAAATGACACAGAGGGGATCAAATACCACCAAAAGAAAGCTCTATTTGTGGGAAAAAAAGGACGCAAATTTTGTTTGGGTACAACGTCGCACGACCGCGCAATTGTCATTCAAAGTGCGACAGCGCTGAAAACTGAAAATTGGTTCGGGCAGGAGGGGGGTTTAAGTGCCCAGTAAGGAAGTGGTTAACTACAGACAGAAAGCAATTTAGGATACTGAATGGAATAACACTGTCAGGTCACCTAGGTTCAGGTGACAGATGCACACCGCTGGGATGCAAATCGCACCACCGAAGTGCGAAGCAGACAGGGAAGGTTAAAGAATGAGCCGAGATCAGGGACACTAGCAGACAAGGAAGATCAAGAACATGCCAAGATCGGTACACGAGAACAAACAAAGGGCACACGGCAGGAGCAAACACACAAGCCAAACACACAATATTGATCATTAAATGAACATTTCACATAAAGTCCATACAAGTGTCCTTTAGATGGTAAAATCACTCCATGTGTATCTCTTAAATCATAAACGACATGTGTTGCCGCTCACCTTATACCTACAGGTTAAAAGTCAGCCATAAAAGTACCTTCCCCTCTGGAGCAACAGTCTTTACATGAATCCTGCAGGTCAGCCGTGTGTCCTCGGTATACATATAAATGAAAAAATATGCATCTAATGCTCTCTGTATGTGTAATGATCCTTAAGTAGTAAGGAGATAGTCCCTCTGGTGCCACAGGGAAAGAAAACAGACACAGGTGTGTAAAGCGGGGTCCTCCACCAATCACAAACACACTGCCTCTCACCTTCCCTCCAGGACCACAAGGCCCATAATGCACCTTCCTCTACAGAGGACTACAGATGGTATCAATCCCAGCTGGACTCCAGACTTGCTTCAACCAACGGTAAACTCGCACATAGATAGAAAGAAATGCCACATCTAATGCTCTCTATTTTAACATTTCTTTAATAAAAAAGATTTAAAATGCCACTCAGATGAGAAGCACTCAGTCCGAGTGCAGGAATCAGAGCGTGATAAAAACGGTGTAGACAGTGGTGACACCAAGATGGCCGCGGGTGATGTCAGACGCCGCTCCTCCACGTACGCGCAAGCGAAGACCAGCATTGGCTTGCATGGAGGATTCAGACCGGGCACAAACATGACAAGCCCTCTTGGAATCATGTCCCCAACGAAGAATCTTAGCTCTTTACTCAGTGGGGACGAAGGTTTTGCCCGGAGGAGTTTTTGACTCCAAGGTGGTAGAATGGGCAAGGGTGCATGAGGTCGGACAGATAGGCTCAGATTCACAGATGGACTGCTCATCCAGAGTGCCAAATGACCTAGAAAGTGTATCAACCTGACTGTTGCAAGGCACATCCCATAAATTACTACACGCAGCAGGAAAAACAGAAGATACTGAGGTGGTGGCAACAGGAAGTTCTACTTTAGGGGCAACCTTGAGTAGGCGGAATGAGGAACAGGAGGTACCCCAAGCCAAGATTTGCCCAGAAGTCCATTCCACGTGTGAAGAAAGGAGCCGTAACCAAGGAAGGCCCAATATGATGGGTGTTGAGACCTTAGGCAAAATAAAGAAGGACATCCACTCCTGGTAGAGTGTCCCTACCGATATCTTAATGGGGAGGGTCTGGAAGGGGATAGGATCCCCTGGGAGAACAGTGCCATCAATCGCCGATACCATCACTGGCATGGTGAGGGGCGAAAGGGTAAGTCCCATAGAAGATGCAGTTCCCCAGTCCATGAAATTGCCAGCAGCCCCAGAAAACAGATATGCCATGACCGGATGAGAGGAAGCGTCAATATGGAGGGACACAGAAACAAGAAGACGAGGAGGTGAAGGTGATAATTCTGGGTCCAATACTCCACCTTCCAGATGTATTGGACCTGAGTGTTTTCCTGGGCAAAGTGAACAAATGTCACGAAAGTGACCTTTGCCCCCACAATAGAGGTACAGGCCCAGGGTTCTGCGCCTAGCACATTCCTTGGAAGATAGCCCAGTTTGGCCCAGCTGCATGGGTACCTCAGGTGGCAGGGGATGCTCCTTGAGACGAAGAGAGGGAAGCTCAGACTGCCGATCTGGTTACACAAGGAGATGACCCCGTCCAGATCAGCGGGAATGGTTCTTCCCACAAATTCATCCTTTATTCTGTCAGAGAGGCCATGTTAAAAGGTTGCAACTAAGGCCTCATTATTCCAGCCAGCTCAGCAGACAATGTATGAAAATGAAGCGCATATTGTCCTACAGAGACGTAAAAGGGCATTGACCACTGAGGAGACATGAACTGGTTCCTCAAAGATATTCCAAAAGAGTTTCAAGAGGCTAGACAGGCTAGAAACCACTGGATCGATATTCTCCCAGAAGGGGGAAGCCCAGGCTAACGCCTCACCCGACAGGAGAGACATAATATAGGCTACCTTTGCCCCGATTGGACATAAAATTTTGGGGCTGGAGTTCAAAACTAATGGTGCACTGGCTAAGGAACCCCCTGCAGGCCTTGGAGTCACCAGAGTACCAGGACGGAGCTGGTAAATGCAATGCATTTGTGGCTGCAGCTGTGACCGGAATAGGTGCGGCTGCTGATGGCCGTTGAGATTGTTACACCGGAGGTCCTAAGGAGGCCTGAAGTTGTTCAAAATGGTAGGCCAAATCCTGAAGGAATTGCACCACCTGGGTCTGATTAGATTCCTGGGTCTCAAGTCTGCAGACTATGCCATGCAGCAGATCATCTGCGGGTAGCGGCACATCAGCCAGGTCCATGGCCGATCAAACTGTCAAATTGTGCCCTGTCACATATTGTGTATATATATGAATTTATTCCTGCATTTATGTGTCAGGTCACCTAGGTTCAGGTGACAGATGTTCACCGCTGGGATGCAAATCACACCACTGAAGTGCGAAGCGCATCGCTAAGGTTGTGGACCTATAGCTGACTGCTGAGACTAGAGATCAGGATGGAGCAGGGAAGCGCAACTGCTGGGACCCTGACACAGATTGCACAGGGAACTAGAGTGTAGGTTTCCCCAGGGCGTGGAGTCTAAGAACCAGTAGGTGTTCACCAGAGCCTCTGGTGGTGAGGATGGACTTGGCTGCAACTGGATCCAGGTCGCGACCCCTGGGGTCCTCCAGCTCACATTCCTGGCAGGCTACAGGTGAATGGAGAGAAAGCAGCAGTGCAAGATAGCAAGAGGAGGTCAGTGGGAGAGTCAAGGGTCAGGGCTACAAGCAGACAGAACAGACAGGAGGCACACCAAGGTCGGGGTCACTAGCAGACAGGGAAGGCCAAAGATTGAGCCGAGATCGGGTACACTATCAGACAAGGAAGGTCAAGAACACACCAAGATTGGTAAACAAAAACAAACGAAGAGCACATGGCAGGAGCAAACACACAAGCCAAGCACACAATATTGATCAGCAACGAGGCTTGCAGCACACGGAGTTAAGTACTATCCTGTGGGCGGAGCCATGCTGGTAGGAGATTACTTAATCATTCAGGTGTGGGGGCTCAGTCTCTAAGCTGAAACACAGAGCAGAGAAGTAAGCAAACAGTCAGGACCTGAATCGTTAGCGCAGATCCATGACAGTAACCCCCCCCTTACGAGGCCACCCCCTCCCTCATTTGGGCCCAAGCTTGGAGGGGAACTTCAACTTAAATTTCCTCAAAAGACAAGGTGCGGAGACATCAGATGCTGGATCCAAGACCTCTCCTCAGGACCTGAATTGTTGGTGCAGATTCATGTAAAACACCACCTTGCTTTCATCCACCAGGGGGTGCTGACAAGTAGCAGGGGCTCAAGAAACTTGATGATTGGCAGCATTGAATCATAGGAAATTATGTCCAGGAAAGAAACTTTACTATGTCAGTCTATGGACCATTGGATTAAAATTCCCAGTGCGAGCCAGGTATAAGAGGAGAGAGAGTTGTATTTTCTCAGGCTGAATTCCAAGGAACTTTCTCTTGGGCTAGAGGAGACAGAAGTGTGCACATCACTGCTGCTGTGTGCACATCAACCTACTACAATCTTGCAGCCATGTACTAAGGACTGGGGTTGTTCCAGGCAGATCCAGAAGTGTGCTGGCATCTGAACAGCAGGACCCCTGCCGCTGTATCATTGGGACTGGTGAGAGGACACTGCTGCCATTATCCTGTTGCTGCTAGCAGAGACTTAGCACATATGGTCATTTAACTGGCAGCATTATTTATTTCTTTACTACTACTCATGTGCACCACCGTAAAGACTGGGTCCCGACGCTAGCCAAATGAAGAACTAGAGCTAAAGATTGGTCACTCAGAAAGCTGTTTCACAATTACTTTGCCTATTGTCCATAATAAGAGGCACCTCTTTAGGGAGATTTAAATTTCATCGTCACCATTCATATACAGTGCAGTCTAAAGTGCCTACTGTCCACATAGGAATTATTGCAGTATTGATTTTCATTGCTGTTATTGTTTTCTAATGCCATTACTTATTGCTTTTTTTGTTGATTACCAGGTTCACTCTAACTTAGATGCTTAGAACCCCATTCTACGCTGATATAGCCTAGAGAGCATATTGTCCAGTGAACTGTGCTTGACCTAATCCATTACTTGCTCAATTCTGTGCATACTGCTATTTACTGCAACCCATGACCCATGAATATATTGGGTTAATTTACCAGTTAGTCTGTTGTTTGCTTTTTGATACTGAACTTTAATTGTGTGTAGGGTATCTATATTTGTACTCTCAATAGCAATGTAGTATCCATTTGCTTAACCTGGTGTGTCAGTGGGGCTGAGGTTGTTCTCAGAGTCAAGTCAGAAGAACAGAGAACCCAACCTACCAAGTGGCTCAAGCAGGGGTAGCTCTACACTCATTAAGAGTACAAAGTTGCATGAGCATAAAAATGCCTTTGGTGCTTCTGACAAGGAACAGGAAAGCTTTAAGAATAACAAATTATATTGCATTTGCTACTTTTTGAATTATATTACTCTTACAGGAGTACATTTCTAGCTAGGCCACCCAGGCCAGAGGTGACACCTATCTGTCCAGCCTACGGCAGAATTGCAGTGCGGCTGATATTTACAGCCCACAAAGGGTTAGAAATTCTGTATATGGTCCTACAGAACAGACTGTGTACAGTCCACATGGGTTGTGCTGCTTAACTGCAGACAGGAACAGGAACTTTATTATCAGAAAAAAGTTTTACCATGAAAATGAGTTTACCATAGAGCAGCTACAAACTTGTAAACACTGCCATCTACTGGTTGATATAGTTATTGCACAAAATACAAATGAACATTTATTCCAACACCCCCACTTAACAACTACTCCTTATAGTAATCCCATTTCAGATCTGTTTTATAACTCTGTTTCTTGTAAGTGATCCACTTTTGTTTCTCATTAGGTGGAAGTGTTTGCATTTCATCCCACGAATTTGGCTCTGGTTTTAATGCTACCTGAGCAACATAGGACAGACATTTGGCTGGTATGCCTTCATTGTTTCTGGTGTTTTTTTTTGATTGAAGCCTCTTGTGGCCTGGTTTCTTCTTTAACAGCATTTGGATTGTCTGCGTTCATTTCTATCTGTGTCACTTTGTTGCTTATCTTCATGCGACACTGTGGAATTTCCTTAAGTTTGAAGGGTTTATGTTAGTTCATTAAATTTTGAACACACTGAAGTTTCATCAACAATTAAACTTCTACTGATGGCTACCTTGTTTGTATCTTGGTGTAGAATTATATGTATCCCTTTCGAGATTCACTGTACCCCACAAGTACACCTCCCTTTGCGTGAGCCTCCCATTTTGTAAGTTTTTCTTTTTGGGATGTGCACATAGGCTTTGCTTTCAAACATTTTTAAATGGTTCAAATTCTGGACCCTTCAATCCCACAGTTCATATGGAGTTTTCTCAGTTGATCTTCCTGGTAGTCGATTTTGGAGATAGCATGCAGTCATAATTGCCTCCCCTCAGTATGTGGTTGGCATATATGCATCAAACAGCATGGTTCTTCCACTCTCACAAGAGTATGGTTCATTCTTTCTGCAACACCGCTTTGTTCTGGATTGTATGGTACAGTATGAAATATTATGCCATGCTTTTTGAGAATCCACTGTGTGTTATCACCTGTACATTCAGTTCCGTTGTCTGGGTGCAATGCGCATTTAGCATTTTGCCAAATGTGTTGCTTACTTGAGCCAAATACGGTTCAAGTTCTCTGATACTTTACTTTGTTGTGGAACAGATACACTGTAGTATGCATGGAGTGATCATCTATAAAAGTGAGAAAATACCTCTTCTTTCCTGGAGTCAATTTTTTTCGTTGGACAGAAAATCTGAATGAATTAAGTCCAGGGGTTTCTTAGCTCTGCTGTTACTCTGCTTTGGAAAGGCTTTTCTTGTCATGTTTCCATTTATACAGTTGGTGCATTTCATTGTTTGATCACATGGACTCATTTTTATTCCACTTGCATAGTTATTCTCAGTTAATTTCTTTATGTTAGGACTAGAGTTGAGTGAACACCTGGATGTTCGGGTGGTTCGGCCAAACTTCGTGAAAAAGTTCAATTTCGGCTCCGAACTTGACCCAATCATGACCCCGAGCCCCATTGAAGTCAATGGTGACCCGAACTTTTGGACACAAAAATGGCTCTAAAAAAGTCCTGGAAAAGGCTAGAGGGAAGCAAAATGGGGGTAAGAGTAGGACAAGTGCCCTGCAAACAAATTTGGATAGGGAAATAACTTAAAAGCACATTAAAAAAAATGGAGGAGGAGGTGGATGTGGAGTAGGAGATTGAGGAGGCTGTGACCGTGGCGGTGTAGGTGATGGAAGTGGCAGTGGAGGAGGAGGAGGAGGTAGCCAACAATGTTTTTTGTTTGTTTGTTTTTTTTTTCTAATTGGGGTAGCCCCAAAATATTGAGACATAGTTAAAAAAAAAAGGATTCGTTCACTTAAAGTATACCAATGGCTGTGTGAGGCTGGTATAAATGGCTATTCTGCACAAGGTACAGACAAGATTTGTGGGATCCATGCCTGGTTCATTTTAATAAAGGTTAGCTTGTCCAAGTTGGCTGTGGACAGGCGGCTGCGCTTGTCTGTGATAACACCCCCTGCCATGCTAAACACACGTTCAGACAATACACTGGCTGCAGGGCAGGCCAGCACCTCCAAGGCATAAAGGGCAAGCTCAGGTCATGTGCCCAATTTGGAAACCCAGAAGTTGAATGGTGCCAACCTGCTGTGAACACGGTTCCTCCTCCTCATCATCCTCGTCCTCCTCATCCTCCAGAACTGTGCCCTGGCTTGAAAATTTTTTACCTGGCCTATGCTGGTGCAGGAACCCACCCTCCGAGCCACTTGTGAACGACTGGCCTGATAACCGTGGAAATGACCCCTCTTCCTCCTCCTCTTCCTCCTGTGCCACATCCTCCTCCATCATTACCCAAAGTGTTTTTTCAAGGAGACATAGAAGTGGGATAGTAACGCTGAGAACAGCGTCATCGGCACTGGCCATGTTGGTGGAGTACTCAAAACACCGCAATATCGTACACAGGTCTCGCATGGAGGCCCACTTGTTGGTGGTGAAGTGGTGCTGTTCCGCAGAGCGACTGACCCATGCGTGCTGCAGCTGAAACTCCCCTATTGCCTGCTGCTCGCACAGTCTCTCCAGCTTGTGCAAGGTGGAGTTCCACCTTGTGGGCACATCGCATAGGAGGCAGTGAGCGGGAAGGCCGAAGTTCCGCTGCAGCGCAGACAGGCGAGCAGCAGCAGGGTGAGAACGCCAAAAGCGCGCACAGACGGCCAGCACTTTCTGCAGCAGCTCTGACATATCCGGGTAGTTTTTTAGAAATGTCTGCACCACCATATTCAGCACATGCGCCAGGCAAGGGATGTGCGTCAAATCGGCTAGGCCCAGAGCTGCTACGAGATTTTGCCCATTATCGCACACCACCAGGCCGGGCTTGAGGCTCAGTGGCAACAACCACTCATCGGTCTGTTATTCAATGCCTGTCCACAGCTCCTGCGCAGTGTGGGGTTTATCCCCCAAACATATCAGTTTTAAAACAGCCTGCTGTCGTTTCACCCTGTGCTGAAGTTGTTGGTGAAGGTGTTACGCTGACCGGATAAGGAGGTGGTAGAGGAGGAGGAAGCGGAGTAGGAAGAGGAGGCAACAGGAGGCAAAGAGAAATGTCCTGCAATCCTCGGTGGTGGAAGGACGTGTGCCAAACTGCTATCTGCCTCAGGCCCACCCGCCACTACATTTACCCAGTGTGCAGTTAGCGAGATATAGCATCCCTGCCCGTGCTTACTGGTCCATGTATCAGTGGTTATGTGGACCTAGCCACAGATGGCGTTGCGCAGTGCACACTTGATCTTGTCCCTGACTTGTTTGTGCAGGGAAGGGATGGCTCGCCTGGAAAAGTAGTGGCAGCTGGGAACCATGTGCTGTGGGACAGCCACTGCCATCAGGTTTTTAAAACTGTCCATGTCCACCAGATGGAATGACAGCATTTCAAAGGCCAGGAATTTTGAAATGCTGGCATTCAGGGCCAGGGATCGCGAGTGGGTAGGGGGGTACTTCCTCTTTCTCTCCAGTGTTTGGGAGATGGACAGCTGTAAGCTTCCATGGGACCATGGTGTGGAAATGCTTAGAGACGGTGGCGGACATGGTGGCATTGCTGTCACATCGTCTGTTTGCTGGCAGGTGATACTGGCACTGTAGAGGTGGAGGAAGAGGCAGAGGCAGCAGCAGAAGAGAAAGCAGGAGGAGCCAGAGACCTTTCTTGGATTTTGAGGTGCTTATTCCACTGCAGCTCGAGCTTTGCATATAGATGCCTGGTCATGCAGGTTGTGCTCAGGTTTAGAACATTTATGCCTCACTTCAGGCTCTGATTGCACAGTACATTGACTGAAGAACTGCCGCGCCAGGGAACTCCTTTGAGCTGCCTTTGGTGTGCTAGGTCCCTGCGTGCGGTGGGTAGAAGCAAGCATACTGTCTAGGGGACAGTCGCTCCGCTTTTGCAACCTGCTTCCTCTTTTGCTGTGCTGGTGCCTCTGTGCGACCACCACCTCTTCCTCCAAACTGCACACGTCACTCGCATGACCTTCATTCCATGTGGGGCCTAGGACCTCATCATCCTCCACATCATCTTCCACCCACTCTTCACCACTGCCCTCCTTGTCAGTCTGCACACTGTAGAAAGCCGCAGCAGTTTCGTCATCATCAGAGACGTGCTGCGGTGGTGTTTCCATGTCCTCATCCTGAAACAGAAGTGGTTGGGCATCGGTGCACTCAATGTCTTCCACGTCTGGGGCAGGGCTATGTGGATGGCCCATGGAATGCACACCAGCAGAGTCATCAAAAAGCATAAGAGACCGCTGCATGACTTGGGGCTCAGACTGCTTGGCTGATTTACAAGGGGCTGAGGTGAAAGACAGATGGCCATGGGGTTCAGGTGTCAACTCTGAGCTTTCAGCAAGGGACCGGGTGGGAGATAATGTGAAGGAACTGGAGGCATTGTCTGCTACCCTATCTACTATCGCCTGTACTTGTTCTGGCCTCACCATTCGTTGAGCGGCATTCGGGCCTACCATATAACGTTGAAGGTTCTGTCGGCTACTCGCACCTGAGGAAGGTGTTTCACTTGTGTGTGTAGCTGGCACAGATCGACCACATCCTCTCCTTGCAACAGGAGCTTCAACAACACCACCAACACCAGCAGCACCAGTAGCACCATGACCACGTCCCTTATTTGACGCTCTCCTCATTCTGGACGCAAATGTACTATTTAGCACAAATTTATATTATTTTTTACAACGCTAATCTGTCCCTCACACCAGCAGCAGGAACCTCTCCCTATACTAGTATGAGATGATTTTATAAAGGTAATCTGTCCCTCACACCAGCAGCAGGAACCTCTCCCTATACTAGTATAAGATGATTTCATAACGCTAATCTATCCCTCACATCAGGGGCAGGAACCTCTCCCTATACTAGTATGAGATGATTTTATAACACTAATCTATCCCTCACACCAGCGGCAGGAACCTCTCCCTATACCAGTATGAGATGATTTTATAACGCTAATTTATCCCTCGCACCAGCAGCAGGTACCTCTCCCTATACCTGTATGAGATGATTTTATAACGGTATTCTGTCCCTCACAGCGGCGGCAGGAACCTCTCCCTATATCAGTATGAGATGATTTTATAATGGTAATCTGTCCCTCACAGCGACGGCAGTATCCTCTCCCTACACTAGCCTGAGAACATGTGACATGCAACGCTACGTGACTCCAGCTCATATCGAGGCTGGGTCCCATGATGTACTGGCCAATCACAGCCATGCCTACTAATGAGCTGGAGTCACGAGTCCTCCACCAACATGGCCAGTGCCGATGACGCTGTTCTCAGCGTTACTATCCCACTTCTATGTCTCCTTGAAAAAACACTTCGGGCAATGATGGAAGAGTATGTGGCACAGGAGGAAGAGGAGGAGGAAGAGGGGTCATTTACACGATTATCAGGTCAGTCATTCACAAGTGACTCGGAGGGTGAGTTCCTGCACCAGCATAGGTCAGGTAAAAAAATTTGAAGCCAGGGCACAGTTCTGGAGGATGAGGAGGACGAGGAATAATGATGAGGAGGAGGAACCGTGTTCACAGCAGGTTGGCACCCAACGCAGCTCGTGGGCATCACTGGAGCGTGGCTGGGGGGATACGGAGGACACAGATGATACACCTCCCACAGAGGACAGCTTGTCTGTGCCTCTGGGCAGCCTGGCACACATGAGCGACTACATGCTGCAGTGCCTGCGCAACGACAGCCGAGTTGCCCACATTGTAACTTGTGCTGATTACTGGGTGGCCACCCTGCTTGATCCCCGTTACAAGTACAATGTGCCATCCTTAATTCCCTCACTGGAGCATGATCGGAAGATACGCGACTGCAAGCGCACGCTGGTAGATGCGCTGCTGAGGGCATTCCCAAATGACACCGGGGGCTCAGTAGAAGCACAAGGCAATGGCAGAGGAGGAGGAAGAGGTTGCCAACGCAGCTGTGGCACCGCCAGCACCTCAGGGTTAGCATAGCCGAAATGGGGAAAAGCTTTGTCAGCAGCACGCCACAACAAACAGCACCACCAGCTGATAGGCAATGTCTTAGCAGGAGGCAGCATTTCAGCAACATGATGGAGCAGTATGTGCGCACATGCCTGCACGTACTGACCGATGGGTCTGCCCCATTCAAATTCTGGGTCTCCAAATTGAGCACATGGCCTGAACTTGCCCTTTATGCCTTGGAGGTGCTGGCCTGCCCTGCATCCAGTGTATTGTCTGAACGTGTGTTTAGCACGGCAGGGGATGTTATCACAGACAAGCACAGCCGCCTGTCCGCAGCCAACATGGACAAGCTAACCTTTATTAAAATGAACCAGGCATAGATCCCACAAGACTTGTCTGTACCTTGTGCAGAATAGCCATTTATACCGGCCTCACACAGCCATTGGTATACTTAAGTGAACGTATCCTTTTTTTAAAAAATATGTCTCAATAATTTGGGGGCTACCCCAATTAGAAAAAAAAACAATCAAAGAAAAAACAGTGTTGGCTACCTCCTCCTCCACCACCACTTCCACCACCTACACTGCCATGGTCACGGCCTCCTCAACCTCCTACTCCACATTCACCTCCTCCTCCATTATTTTTTTTTTATGTGATTTTAAGTTATTTCCCTATCCACATTTGTTTGCAGGGCACTTGTCCTACTCTTACCCCCATTTTGCTTCCTTTTGCAGCCCTCTAGCCCTTTCCAGGACTTTTTTAGAGCCATTTTTGTACCCAAAAGTTCGGGTCACCACTGACTTCAATGGGGTTCGGGGTCAAGTTCGGGGCCGAACTCAAACTTTTTCGCAAAGTTCGGCCGAACCTGTGGAACCCGAACATCCAGGTGTCCGCTCAACTCTAGTCAGGACTTCTATGCCCAAGTCCCCTGTACCATGTGTGAATGCAGTTTTAATGTTTTTCCTCCTTGGCAGTATTAAACGCCTCATTGCAGTTGCAGCTGATATAGTTCATCTGTAATTTTAGCCTTTGCAAGTTTGTAATTGCACAACTGTCATTTTGGAAGGTCACTACATGACCTGACTCATAGCTCTTGAATCAACACACCATACCTGCAAAGATAAGGAGGCAACTTTTGGATTGAAAAACATTCATTATATGAAGAAAAATCAGTTTCTTCCTTCACACTTTTGGCCTTTTGTAGTTTAGTATGTTTTTGCATTCTAGTTTTCCAGATTCTGCAGTCTGCTTTTAAATTACCTTGTTTTTCTTGCACACAAAACATTCACGTGTTTTTTGTTGCATGTTGCTGTTTTTAATCCCTATTTTTCATCTTTAACCGCTTGCCAACCAGCCGCCGTCGTTTTACGCTCGCGCCCACTGCACGCTCCGTGAGCGTGCCCACCGTCAGGTAGTGAGACATACAATACATAACAGTTGCACTAAAATAATAAAAAACAAGTGAATAATAAATAAACTCAAAGAATCAAAGAATATCCGTGAAAATGTCCACAAAAATAACCCAAAGTGTGCTTATGGATGGGTATCCAAATATTCAATGAAGGATCTGGTACCCAAATATAAGTGATGTTGATCCCAGGATCCAGAAAGAAGGCAGGAAAAAAGGAAAACAGTTCCACACTATTCAATATGATGAATGTTCTATATAGTGTTCCTTAGCCCAAGTTCACCCGAAGTTATGTGGACCAGCACTGGAGATAGATACACCCTTAAAATCACTCAGGGGTACTCTTACCAGAACTGGTTGACCTGCTATCGCTAACAGATCAAAGGCGCTAGCAGAAATAACCCTCTGCGGGGTATCTGTGTAGTTGTACTCCTCTCCTTCCGATGGTCACAGCAATAAATCAGACAACTTCTCTCCAGTCTCAATCATTAATAACATCGCTCCACAATGAAACGCCATAAAGAGAAGAAGAATCCCATAGTGTAACTCCGTTAAGCATAAGTTTATTTCAAAGTTAAAAAGTGGGTACTCACATTTAGACAGTATTATATTCGCATTTAAAATTGCCGGCAGCTAGCTTAAAACACAACGTTCCCGTTCCTGTATACGTGTAGGCGTGGTGACGTCAGACGTGGCTCCGCCCTACATGTTTCATCATACGAGACGTCGTCCAGGGGCTCGGGCAACGCACTGACGCACCACCTTATATACAACATCCGCGCACCAAACCTCATTATGATAGCCGGTCGCCATTTTCTCGGAGACCAAGGCTCAAACCAGCGGCAATTGAAACCATCCGTGAGGGCCTTGGTCCTCGACCAGGTCACCATACATTTTGAGCGGGACTTAGACCTACAATAAGTACATATATATATCGAATGGTAATAAACGGCACACCATCTATAAATTAAAACATTCTACTAAAATCAAAATAAAATACGTACAACCTTAGAATAAGTCGGAAAAATCTAATTATTGTTGTCCAGGTTAATTCCAACATGCATAAAATAAAACTAAAATCATCTTACAAAATTAAATATCTACCACACGGCAAATAATGGTAAGCTATATATATACATGAATAACATCCAGATTCAGGGCGAGTTTTACATACCACTGGACCAGCTCCTGGTTCCGGGAGTGCCTACCAAAGTTAACGGCGACCAAACTCGGAACCAGAGGCTCTTTTACCGCTGGCCGATAGTATTACTCCAAACCACGCGCCTACAACATATATTCCACCACGCAGTCACGCAACGGGCTCGGGGACCTGCTGCAGAGCATACTACTTTGTACAT
>BLSH010026815.1:271554-293630 GCA_018402905.1 Glandirana rugosa
ATTTTGATACCTGTCTTTGAGTATATAGGGGTTCCTATCAACGGTAGTGGGTCGTACCAACTTTAGGTAGGGTTTTTCAGTTAAAAATGCAAACTCTGCATTGACATGATTCAATGCCCTAAAAGTTCTAGTTAGGTGACCGGAACATAGGTCTAAAAACCGATTCCCTATACTCTAGTTGAGATATTGGTTTTGGGATCCCCTCCAACTCCACACACTGGCACTGTAAAATGACTCTCTTTTTGGAAACGGACATCTGTTTCTAGACTTTTTGGGATGGATTTCAACCATGCTGGGTGATGGCAACTATCCTTGGGGATATATGAGTTTCTGTCCGTACTCTTAAAAAAGTGGATGTAAATAATTGGCCATTCTCACCACGGATTTGTAAATCCAGGAAGTTGACAGAGTATTGACTGGCCTCATATTTTAACTCAATCCCCCTCTCATTGGTATTGAGTTCTGCCATAAAATCAGAAAGGGATTTTTCTGATCCTTCCCATAGGAGGAGGACGTCATCTATGAATCTAGCCCATAGGATCAATTGGGGGCGATCCTGGGCATAGACGACGTCCTCCTCCCATTTCCCCATAAAGAGGTTGGCCAAACTAGGGGCGAATTTAGCCCCCATGGCCACCCCTCTATGTTGGAGAAAGAAGTTCCCCTCATGCCAAAAGAAGTTGTGAGTGGTGGCATATCTCAAGAGGTCCATAATGAACTCTCTCTGTATAGTGGGCAAAGAAGACCCCTTATTCAGAAAGTGCTCCACCAATGATAATCCCCAATGATGGGGAATGTTTGTATATAGAGATGTGACATCAGCAGTCACAAGCCACTGTCCATCTCTATATCCACATTCATTAAGGATATTGATAATATGTCTAGTATCCTTGACATATGCCGGGAGAGATTTAACCAACGGTTGTAAGAAACCATCTATATATTTCCCCACCCTTGATGTTAATGCGTCTATCCCACTTATAATGGGACGACCCGGAGGGTGGGTTAAGTTTTTGTGAATTTTAGGGAGATAATACATAATGGGTATTCTTGATGCCTTGGGAATCAAGAAGGCCCTTTCTTTCTTATTTAGAATGTTTTGATCAAATCCCCTTTTCACAAGTGTCTCTAATTCCCTACGAAAACCAGGACGCGGGTCAGAGGATAAGGGGGTGTAGGTTTCCCTGTCACCCACAATCTTATTAAGTTCACTGAGATAGTCATCTTTGTTTAAAATTACTATCCCACCCCCTTTATCCGCTGGGCGGATCACTAATTGTTTCTCATGACATAACTGATCAAAACCAGCTTGTAATTCTTTGCTCATTTTATCCTTTTTAATCTTAATTTCCTCAAGGTCTCTAAGCATCACGTCCCTGAAGACCTTTACGCTAGAGGACATTCCACCTGGGGGGTTGAAGAGGGAGGAATTTGACAACTGCGAGTGTTGAATCTCACTAGTGTAAATTCTAGTATTTTTGATGGGGTTAGACAAAATATAACGCTTAACGTTCAATTTTCTTGTGAACTTTTGAATATCCATATATGTATGGAACTTATTAAGTTGACAAGGAGGGGCAAATTTCAGTCCTTTATCTAAAACTTGAACCTCCTCTTTAGTTAACAAGTGATTGCTTAGATTATAAATACCTTCACCTGTTATTCCCTCTTTCTTTTATTTCTTGGTTGCCCTCCCCATTCATTGAATATTTGGATACCCATCCATAAGCACACTTTGGGTTATTTTTCTGGACATTTTCACGGATATTCTTTGATTCTTTGAGTTTATTTATTATTCACTTGTTTTTTATTATTTTAGCGCAACTGTTATGTATTGTATTTTGTTTTGGTGATATTATCGCACTATATGTTGCTGCTGTTTGCATTTAATATTCATAGCGCAATACTCTCCTACCCTTTTTTTGACTTACTATTATTGATAATATTGTATTTGCTGCTTTGAATCTATTCAAACGATGGACATCTTTGAATATAGGTCCAAACGGGTCATTCAGACTAAAGGGGTTTTTCAGATGGAAAGGGAACCAGAGGGAGACCTAGGGGGCCTATTTATGAGACTGAAGAACCTTACAATTTCAGAGTTACATACAATTTGGGACATAGCTTATCTTGAGCAATATCTTCAGGATTCTTCTTCAGCATCAAGAATACCCATTATGTATTATCTCCCTAAAATTCACAAAAACTTAACCCACCCTCCGGGTCGTCCCATTATAAGTGGGATAGACTCATTAACATCAAGGGTGGGGAAATATATAGATGGTTTCTTACAACCGTTGGTTAAATCTCTCCCGGCATATGTCAAGGATACTAGACATATTTTCAATATCCTTAATGAATGTGGATATAGAGATGGACAGTGGCTGGTGACTGCTGATGTCACATCTCTATATACCAACATTCCCCATCATTGGGGATTATCATCGGTGGAGCACTTTCTGAATAAGGGGTCTTCTTTGCCCACTATACAGAGAGAGTTCATTATGGACCTCTTGAGATATGCCACCACTCACAACTTCTTTTGGCATGAGGGGAACTTCTTTCTCCAACATAGAGGGGTGGCCATGGGGGCTAAATTCGCCCCTAGTTTGGCCAACCTCTTTATGGGGAAATGGGAGGAGGACGTCATCTATGCCCAGGATCGCCCCCAATTGATCCTATGGGCTAGATTCATAGATGACATCCTCCTCCTATGGGAAGGATCAGAAAAATCCCTTTCTGACTTTATGGCAGAACTCAATACCAATGAGAGGGGGATTGAGTTAAAATATGAGGCCAGTCAATACTCTGTCAACTTCCTGGATTTACAAATCCGTGGTGAGAATGGCCAATTACTTACATCCACTTTTTTTAAAACTATGGACAGAAACTCATATATCCCCAAGGATAGTTGCCATCACCCAGCATGGTTGAAATCCATCCCAAAAAGTCAATTTTTACGTTTGAGACGTAACTGTACTAAGTTACGGGATTTTCAAGATCAATCCACTGGCCTTGTATCCAGATTTTTGGCTAAGGGATATGAGATCAACTCTATAACCAAAACCCTAGGGGAGGTTGAGGTGTGTGACCGTGACATTTTACTGAGAGAAAAACCTTTGCCTGTAGACAAAGATTCTAGATTTCTGATACCGTTCATTACCAGGTTCTCTACCCAACACTGGGCTATTAGGAGACTGGTACATAAACATTGGCATATTTTGAAAAATGATTCTGTTCTAGGTCCTGCTTTACCAGATAAAGCACAAGTAGTTTTCAAACGTGCCCCTACCCTTAAGGACATGATTGCACCTAATGTTTGTAATCCCCCACAGAAGAATTTGATGTTTTTTCAAAATCTGAGGGGTTATTACAAATGTGGGAGATGCGCAGTCTGTAGAGTGAACCTCATCACTGAGAGGAAAACGGTCACATTTCACTCTAATAGTACTGGGCACACTTTTCCCATAAAATCCTTCATTTCGTGCAATACTACCCATGTAGTGATGGCACCCATTATGCCATCACCTGCCCTTGCGGCTTCCAATACATAGGAAGAACTATTAGACCGTTGCAGGTTCGCCTCAAAGAACATATGGGAAAAATCAAAAAGGGTTTTACCAAACACCCTTTATCTAGGCATTATCTGGAAGCCCACAATAAAAACATAAAGGGCACTGCGTTTGTGGGGATTGACACTTTGAAAACGAACTGGAGAGGAAGCTACAAAAGGAGAGAAATCTCCAAATTAGAAATGAATTGGATTCATAAGGCCTAAACTTTGAAACCTAAAGGACTAAACACAGATATAGAAATTAATGCTTTTATAGATAACTCATGATGTATAGATTTATCTATGGGTGTAGCACCTAACCCCTAAGGCTAGGAACCTTATTTTTGTCCTCTCTTCATAATATTACATCATTGAGTCGAACTATGAGGGATGAGCTGCACCCATAGTTCTTATATCTTTTTCATTTTTATTTTTTAGTGCATTATGTAGCATGGTGAGGTCTAATTTGATCTCCTTTGGGGGAATGATTATGACCTTTATTGCGCGACTTCCTATATCTGAGTCGATACTCGGTGTGGATCAGAGAATAAGCTTTTAGCATTAAGTTGGTGACTTCTAGGGTTTTGGGACTGGGTTTTTAATTGATCTTATCGAGTAATTGATCACTCTGATTTACTCCTCACTCAGTTTTTTGGATTAATAATCATAACCTTTACCCCTTATTCAGCCTTTTTAGATTAATAACAACAGGTCCAATTAAGGTTGTACGTATTTTATTTTGATTTTAGTAGAATGTTTTAATTTATAGATGGTGTGCCGTTTATTACCATTCGATATATATATGTACTTATTGTAGGTCTAAGTCCCGCTCAAAAGGTATGGTGACCTGGTAGAGGACCAAGGCCCTCACAGATGGTTTCAATTGCCGCTGGTGTGAGCCTTGGTCTCCGAGAAAATGGCGACCGGCTATCATAATGAGGCTTGATGCGCGGATGTTGTATATAAGGTGGTGCGTCAGTGCGTTGCCCGAGCCCCTGGACGACGTCACGTATGACGAAACATGTAGGGCGGAGCCACGCCTACACGTATACGGGAACGCTGTGTTTTAAGCTAGCTGCCGGCAATTTTAAATGCGAATATAATACTGTCTAAATGTGAGTACCCACTTTTTAACTTTGAAATAAACTTATGCTTAACGGAGTTACACTATGGGATTCTTCTTCTCTTTATGGCGTTTCATTGTGGAGCGATGTTATTAATGATTGAGACTGGAGAGAAGTTGTCTGATTTATTGCTGTGACCATCGGAAGGAGAGGAGTACAACTACACAGATACCCCGCAGAGGGTTATTTCTGCTAGCGCCTTTGATCTGTTAGCGATAGCAGGTCAACCAGTTCTGGTAAGAGTACCCCTGAGTGATTTTAAGGGTGTATCTATCTCCGGTGCTGGTCCACATAACTTCGGGTGAACTTGGGCTAAGGAACACTATATAGAACATTCATCATATTGAATAGTGTGGAACTGTTTTCCTTTTTTCCTGCCTTCTTTCTGGATCCTGGGATCAACATCACTTATATTTGGGTACCAGATCCTTCATTCAATATTTGGATACCCATCCATAAGCACACTTTGGGTTATTTTTGTGGACATTTTCACGGATATTCTTTGATTCTTTGAGATTTTTTATTATTCACTTGTTTTTTATTATTTTAGCGCAACTGTTATGTATTGTATTTTGTTTTGGTGATATTATCGCACTATATGTTGCTGCTGTTTGCATTTAATATTCATAGCGCAATACTCTCCTACCCTTTTTTTGAGGTAGTGAGACATGTCATGTCCTTGCCAGCCCCCACACAGTTAGAACATACAGAGGGAACACACTTAACTCCTTGATCGCCCCCTACAGTTTAACCCCTTTTCTGCCAGTGACATTTATACAGTAATCAGTGGCTATTTTTAGCTCTGATCGCTGTATAAATGTTATTGGTCCCAAAAAAAGTGTCAAAAGTATCCGATCTGTCCGCGGCAGTGTCACAGTCCCGATATAAAGCGCAGATCACTGCCATTATTGGTGAAAAAAAAATTAATCAAAATGCCATAAATCTATTTCCACAGTTTGTAGATGCGATAACTTTTGCGCAACCCAATCAATATACGCCTATTGCGATTTTTTTTTACCAAAAATATATAGAAGAATATATATTGGCCTAAACTGAGGAATACATTTGTTTTTTATAATTTTTTTGGATATGTATTATAGCAAAAGTAAAAAAAGTATTTTTTTTCATAATTGTCGCTCTTTTTTTGTTTATAGCGGGAAAAAAATAAAAACCGCAGAGGTGATCAAATACCACCAAAAGAAAGCTCTATTTGTGGGGGAAAAAAGGACGTCAATTTTGTTTGGGTACAATGTCGCACAACCTTGCAATTGTCAGTTAAATTGATGCAGTGCCGTATCGCAAAAAGTGCTCTGGTCATTAAGGGGGCTAAAGTGGTTAAAGAAGACTGCAACAGAAGCACTGTCACTAATAACGCTTTCTGTTTTACACTTATATTCATCCACAAACTTGCCCTTAACATATTATAATGTCAGTTCATCATCTGGACATGCATCAAGAGCTGTGACAAGTGTTTCATAACTTTTTGGAAAGCCACTGAGAGATAGTGCTGAGACATGGAAATCTTTTATTTCTTCTCCTATACCTCTTAGGCGTTCAACCATTTCCAAGGTGTGCCTTGTGTAATCCTGCATATTAGGGCCTTTAATCAGCTTGGTTTGGTATAGCTTTCTAATCAAGTACAGTTTATTGCTGAGATTAGCTCTTTCAAGCACCTTTTGTAATCCTCCCCACATTTCTTTAGCAGTTTCACACTTACTTACATATATGTATGATTTGATCATCTTCTATGCTAAGAGAGATTGTACTCTGAGTTTTTTGGTCTTTCTCTATCCACTCATCTGAAGGGTGTTCTGGCCTAACTGTATTTATACATTTCCACGTACCTTATTAGCAGCATGTTCACCTTGGATTTCCAAGACTGGTAGTTCTGGTTTGTCAGATTTGCAAATTAAAGCATTGTTGCAGCTATGTTACCGGCCAATTTCTTTTATTATTTTGCAGTCTTCTTTCTGTTGCTGTAGCTGGCTATGACTAGGCTATGACTGGGCACATAACCTGTTAGAAATTCTGTATATACCCCTACAGAACAGACAGACAGTGCACAGTCTATATGGGCTTTGTTGCTTAACTTCAGACAAGGACAGGAACAGGAACTTTATTATCAGAGAAAAGACATAGAGTTTACCATAGAACAGCTACTAACTTGTAAACACTGCCATCTACTGGTTGATGTAGTTGTTGCACAAAACACAAATGAACATTGTATTTCAACACAAAGCCAATAACCTTCCCTCCTTCTCTGTTTCCCCACAACTTTATGTTATCACTGCCACTATGCCTGGAGCACTGTCCTTTATATAGCCTATCACCAGCATTACAGCATGTGAGGTGCACGAGGCAAAAGCAGCTTTCTCAAAGATATTAGGGTCTGTAAATCTGTAAATAACAGCAGCTGCTGGATCCATCACAACTGGATGACCACGGAGAGAAGTAAGGGGACTGGAGTTGAGATAAACATGGAGAGAGATACTGTTGCAACTCTGCATAGAAACCAATACGTTTCCAGGTTTTTTGTCAAAGCTTAATTAAACAAGCTAAAGTTTGAACCAGATTTTGCACTCAACAGTTTTAGTAAATCAACCCCATTGTGTGTCTATAATCATGCTTGGTTATGTCAATACAGCACTGGTTGTGTCTGCACACATTTCTGTTACATTAGTTCAGTACTAATTATGTCTGGGTGCACTTTTTTGGTTGCTTCAGGGCAGTATTGATAGTGTCTTCCAGCACATTTCAGGTTGTGTCAGTAGAGTACTGATTGTGTCTCTGTGTACTTTTCTCGTTGCATCAGGGCAGTATTGATAGTGTCTCCTCACATATTTCTGGTTGGGTCAGTACAGTATTGATTGTGCCTATGGGCACATTTTTGGTTGTAAACAAAGAAAAAGGAGGGTGCATTACCTTAAACACCTTTAAAATCTATTAAATCTATTAAAAACATGCCAAAGGCATACTCACAAACACGATGAACTAAAGCGCATATCATGTATATTACATCTCCAGCTTCAAGAGCGATACATATCTACATAGGACAACGGAAGAGATAAGCCCGCTTCCTCAGAGCTAGTCCACTTCTGCAGAGGCACCACTTTTATACTGATATGGACCAAGGTTCCTCCCCCCCCCAAAGGCCCGCCCAGGGCGGGACTCACCTCCCATGAGGTCATAGGTGACATGTTAACACCAACAAAAACAAGGACCAAAGCGCACAGGTGTCAATCTGCTCACAAGACACATGACCGTGATACCAGGACCACATTGTCAGGAACCATGAATCAGACCAAGTGCAGTAAAATAACACTTTTTAATAAAGAGGTAAAATTATATAACAGAGTAAACGTGGTCAAAACATAGCCAGGGTTCAGTAACCAGGAGCAGATAGTCAGAGCAAGCCAGTGAAACAGGAGTCCAGAGATCAGTGAGGCCAAACAAGTAGCATGCAGGGTCAGGAGCCAGGAAGGGAGTCAGTCAAGCAGGGTCATGAATCCAGGAACCAGAAGGGAATGTCAAACATGCAAAGTCTTTTACAGAAAAACACAGCAGAGGTTTATCCAGAGATGTTCACCTAGGCGAAGACATCTGTGATCTGATCCAGGCAATTTATATAGCAGCAGAGCTAGCTTAACGAGGCAGGATATGGTCATCAGGAGTAGAAGCCGAGACTGGCAATTAACCCTCAGCTGAGTACCTTGCTCTGAGAATGATACTCCCTCCTCAATGACCCCCTCGGGGGGCCACTAGGTTTGAGGAGAAATTATCTATGGAAAGCATGGAGGAGGACAGGAGCACATACGTCCAAGGATGAGACCCAAGAACGCTCCTCCAGACCATACCCTTTCCAATGAACCAGGTACTATATGCACTCACGGAACCTACGGGAGTCAATGATAGATTGTATTTCATACCCCTCTTGGTTCTCAACCTGAACAGGATGAGGACATGGTACCAAGGTGGTGAAGCGGTTGCATACCAAAGGTTTTAACAAGGAGACATGGAATACATTAGAAATTTGCATATTAGAATGCAGGTCTAAAGCGTAAGCCACTGGGTTGATCTTGGGGAGAATACGGAAAGGCCCAATAAACTGTGGTGCCAGCTTCATTGAGGGAACATGGAGTCGGAGGTTGCGAGAAGACAGCCAGACCCTCTCCTCAACTTGGTAAGAAGGAGCAGGTAGGCGTCTGTGGTCAGCATGGCATCTCTACCTATCATTCCCACATGGCAAAGACTCCCGGACCTGTACCCAAGTGGAATGAAGACCAGATGTTCCTCCAATGTAGGAATTCTCTGAGGAACAAATGAGTCAGGGAACACGCCTAGTTGGAATCCATAATTCACCATAAACTGAGACAATCGGGAAGCGGTATTGACGGCACTATTGTCAGCAAATTCCGCCCAAGGTAAAAGGTCAGACCAGTGGTTATGGTGGTCAGAAACATAGCAACGTAAAAATTGTTCCAAGAACTGGTTGGCTCGTTCTGCGGCTCCATTGGACAGCGAGTGATACGCAGAAGAGAAGGAAAGCTGTATTCCCAACTGTGCACAAAAGGCTTGCCAAAACCTGGACACAAACTGGCTACCCCTGTCCGAGATTATCACCTTGGGAAGCCCATGTAAGCGATAGATCTCCCGAGCAAAAATGGATGGCAGTTCCTTGAACGTGGGCAACTTTTTAAGTGGAATACAATTCCACTTATCTTTGAGATAACTATGTTACCCTGAGAGTTAGGTAACTCCACAATAAAATCCATAGACAGGTGGGTCCAAGGCTGCTCTCAATTGGTTATGGGTTGTAGAAGACCCACTGGAAGTTGTTGTGGTGTTTTGTTCTGAGCACACATGGAACAGGCTGCTACAGAGGCAGCTACATCAGCATGGAGACTAGGCCTCCAGAACTGTTGGGAAATAGCCCAAATTAGTTGATTCTTCCCTGGGTGACCAGCAGCCTTGTGAGAATGGTAAGTCTGAAGCACAGCAGTACGTAGTCTCTCTGGGACAAAGCAGCGGTCACAAGGTTTCTCAGGAGGAGCATGGATCTGAGCAGCAAGGATCTTGTCACCCAAAGGTGAAGTGAGACTGGTATGTCAAGCTTCATGTAATTGAAGCTTGACGAGAACAGAGCACATCGCACCCTTCTGGGGGAGAGGCGTTTAGCCTCAGACAAGAATGTAAGATTCTTGTGGTCAGTCAAAATGAGAACCGGAACAGTGGTACCCTCGAGGAGATGCCGCCATTCTTTAAGGGCTAAAATGATTGATAACAATTCTCTATCCCCGATCTTGTAATTGCCTTCCACAGGAGATAACTTCTTGGAAAAGTAGCCACAAGGACGCATAGCGCTCTCGGAGGTGAGACGTTGGGACAGAAGGGCATCAACTCCAGTTTCAGATGCATAAACCTCAAGGTTGAAGGGTAACGTAGGATCCAGATGTGCCAACACAGGAGCAGAAACAATGGCAGCCAAGAAAACGTTGTAGTGGAGATAAGAACACAGGTTGGGGCCACTGTGGAACTGCCGCTAGCTTCTCTGGGTCCATCAAAAAACCAGCAGTGGAAATTACATAACCCAGTAATTTAACCTGTTCACAATGAAATCGCACTTCTCCAATTTACAATACAGATTATTATCTCTCAGCCTCTGAAGCACACTTCAGACATCTGTGTGGTGGCTCTCTAGGGACTTGGAATATATGAGGATATTGTCAAAATAAACCACCACACATTGCTGCAACATATCTCAGAAGATATCATTGATGAATTCCTTAAACACTGCCGGAGCGTTGCAAAGACCAAACGGAATTCCGAGGTATTCATAATGGCCTGTCCTGGTATTAAACGCAGTTTTCCACTCATTGCCCTCCTTGATCCTTGGATTGTATGTCTCTCTCAGATCAAGCTTCGTGAAAAACGTTGCCCCCTTGAGGCAGTAAAATAACTCTGTAATCAATGGAATCAGGTAAGCATTCTTAATCATGAAGCGGTGGAGACCCCTATAATCAATACAAGGTCTCCGTTCGCCACTCTTCTTTTTCATAAAGAAGAAGCCAGCACCAGCAGGAGATGAGGATTTTCGGAACCCTCTAGAAAGTGCGTCTGCGACATACTCCTTCATGGCTTTATCCTCTAAGACAGACAAAGGGTAAACCCGACAACATGGTACCAGGTTGGATGTCAATTTCGCAATCATACGACTGATGTGGAGGCACCAGGTTGGATGTCAATTTCGCAATCATACGACTGATGTGGAGGCAAACTACCGGCTTGACCTTTATCAAAGACATTGCTAAATTCACTGTATTCTTCTGGCAGGGAGGAGAGTAAAGAGGTGCACAAGACCTTAGCCACTTTCTGAAAACATGTCTTACTGCATTGTGGTGACCAGGAAAGAACCTCAGCACAAAACAAAAAGAGGGGTTGTGTCTCTGTAACCAAGGATAATCAATAACCACCAGAAATTGAGGAGAGGAAATGACTTGGAATTGGATTATCTCATGGTGAAGAGCCCCTACAGCCATAGTCAATGGAACAGTCTCATTAGTCACCTGGGCAGGCTGTATAGGTCTCCCATCAAAAGCCTCAATGGCAAGTGGAGTAGCCCGAAGCTGCAAATCGAGTGCTTAGATACAAAGATCTATGAACAGGCCTGCAGCCTACTAGAGCCTTTATCTCGATGGATGACTCAGGCCAAGAAAGGGTAAGGGCTTATCCTTCTGGATAATTGGGGACGTAACAATGCTACCTAAGAACTGTCCCCTACAGGACCTCAGGTAAAGACGTTTCCCGGACGGGAAGAATAAGACTTCAAAAAGTGACCTGGTCACAATTAAGGCACAATCTTTCCCTCCTCCTAAAGGCTCTCTCATCCGCAGAGAGACGTGTGAAGCCCAACTGCATGGGTTCTACTTCACTGACAGGCTCAGAACCAGGAGGTATGGCAGGTGAGGGAGGCATGGGTGGGACTACAAAGCTCGGAGCCAAATGTAAAGGAAGCTTCTGCAAGCGTTCCTTAAAGGAAGGTCTCTCTCGTAGTCTGGAGTCAATGAGAATGGCAAACGTGATCAACCTCTCCAGCTCAGTAGGTAGGTCCGGAGCTGCTATCTCATCTTTGATGTTATCCGAGAGACCATGAGAAAAAGCAGCCATGACAGCCTCATTGTTCCAAGCAACCTCTGCTGCCAGAGTATGGAATTCAATGGTGTAATCGGCAACTGTTCTTGTACCCTGCTTGATAGAAATGAGGCAGCGGTAGTGGAGTGTGTGGGAAAGTCAAATACCCTTTTAAAGGAGGCCACAAACTCTGGGTAACTCCGAACAACAGGTTTTTGCGTCTCCCATAGAGGGTTTGCCCAGGCCAAGGCTCTGTCAGAAAGCAAAGAAATCACAAAGCCTACTTTGCTTCTGTCCGTAGGGAACACCTGGGGCAGCATCTCAAAGTATATCCCAATCTGGTTGAGAAATCCTCTGCGTTGAACTGGATCGCTTCCAAATGACTGGGGAAGCAGAGCGGAACCATACATACCCCTTATAGAGGTAATATTTGAGGCGGGTGCCTGCATAGAGATTGAGCATCAGCACGAGCGGCCTGCAACACAGGGGGTGCCAGAATGGCCACCGTAGGAGGAACCAGGTGAGCAGTGCGATTCAGGAGCATCTGTAACGCTATGGCAAACTGATCCATGCGATGACCCTGCTCATCAAATCTGGAAAAAATATTACCAGCAAGTGGATTGTCTGCATCTTCTGAATTCATGGCTTTCGCCTAATGTCAGGAACCATAAACCAAACAAAGGCAGAAGTGCAGTAAAATCACACTTTTTAATAAAAAGGTAAAATGATATAAACAGTGTAAATGTGGTCAAAACATAGCCAGGGTTCAGTAACCAGAGCGGATAATCAGAGCAAGCCAGTGAAACAGGAGTCCAGAGATCAGCAAGGTCAAACATCAGTGAAGATCAGTGAACAGTAGCTCATAGATTAAGGTGAACAGATTTTTAAAATGTAAACATATTTTTTTTTACTAGTAATGGCGGCAACCAGTGACTTATAACGGGACTGCGCTATTGGGGTGGACAAATTGGATACTAAGTAACACTTTTGACACTTTGTGGGAACCAGTAATCAGTGCTAAAAATACGCACTGTCACTGTACTAATGACATTGGCTGGGAAGGGGTTAACATCTAGGTCAATCAAAGGGTTAAATGTGTGTCTAACAAGTGTTTTCTCACTGTGGGGGAGGTGCTTTACTAGGGGAAGGCATAGAATCCTGTCCCTGCTTTGCAGGAACACAGGATCAATGTCTTCCATACTGACAAAATGGTGATCTGCCAATCAGTGGACACAGGCGGGCATCGAGTCCACTGGACCTGCTGATCGGTTCTGATACCCATAAATGGAAGATCACATATATATACATGATCCTGCATAGCACAACAGCCCTGTAGCAATAAATCTGCTATGGAGTGGTTGGCAACTGGTTAAAGGAGTTGTAAAGGCAGAAGGTTTATAATCTTAATGCATTCTATGTATTAAGAAAAAGAACCTTCTGTGTGCAGCAACCGCCCCAGCACCCCCCTAATTACTTACCTGAGCCCCTTCTGTCTGCAGTGATGTCCATGAGTGTCTTAGCTCTCCCAGACACTACTCCTGATTGGCTGAGACACAGCAGTGGCACCATTGGCTGCCACAGCTGTCAATCAAAATCAGTCAGCCAATCAGGGGAAAGAGCGGGTGGGACCGGATCGGGCTGTGTCTGAATGGATACACAGAGCTCTGACTAGAATCGGGTGCCCCCATAGCAAGCTGCTGGCTGAGGGGACCCTCACCAGAGGGAGGGGCCAGGAGAGCAGAAGAGGGACCCGAGAAGAGGAGGATCCGGGCTGTTCTGTGCAAATCCAACTGCACAGAGCAGGTAAGTATAATATGTTTGTTATTTTTTAAAAAATGAGCCTTTACAATCACTTTAAGATCATCAGCATTATTATAAGACACAAGCAGTAGGCACTCTACCATAGCTCTGGCTGGCTCTGTCACAATGTGTCACATGACATGGCTGCTGGGTACTGATACTTATGACCAATAAGTTAACAAAATCAGCACCCAGTAGCCATGTTATGTGACACACTGTGACAGTGCACTGCCAGCCAGAGCCATGCTAGAGTGCCTGCTGCCTGAGAGTTATGATACTATCCACTATGCCAGAGAGACGGACACAGTGCAATGTAGTCTATTTACAGACACCCTCAAAGCACACCGGTGTTGAAGCCTTGAAGGCACTGGCAGCTCCATGATCGGATCCGCTTCCCCTCTGTTCCTGCTGCTGGACACTGTCAGCTAAGCTCAGCTGCCTCTCTCTGCCTGATGCCACTACCCGCCTGCCTCACAGGCTCTCAAGTCTCACTCTCCGCACCATGGTTACTACTGGGTAGGGTTCAGAGCTGAGCGGAGGAAAATCACTCCGTCGGGGAAGGCAAGGAGATAGGCAGGCATGCAGCTGGCCCGGACTTGAGCCAAGGCAGAAGAACATGCGAACGGGAGCGGAATGGGCATGCGCCCAAAACTGAAGAAATAGTTCCTCCGCTCTGACCAGCACATGATCATCAGAAAGGGGCACAGATGGAAATTAAAAAAATATACCCCCCTAAGCTAGTAGGAGCGGCAGTGCTGGGGTTTGCAATTCTGATTTTTTTTTTTTAATTCTGCACTTATCTTGCTCTGATAATTGAACTGTGAAAAGGTGATATTCAAGTGGACTGTTACCACCACCACATAATTAAAACTGGGTACTCTTACCAGACAAAGCTGGCAATGAAGCTCTGTGTGTACAAGAGAATCGAACACCTCATGCTTCCACCAACAGTGAAATATATAGTTAGGTACTCTTACCCTAAATAGATTGTCATAAAGCCCATATGTTGCTTAATTATACTCCTTCTCCTCTATGGATTCCGAGGTAGGATAGCCACTTAAGCTCAGAAGTAGGGGGAAGCCATCATGGGTGGGATAAAATATAGAGAATTCCACATAGTGTAAATCTGTTTTTAAAAAAAGCCAATTTATTAAAATATTGCACTTACATTTGATGTCAAGGTTACAAGCGAGACATAGAAGCGATGTGTACACAGGTTAGGCGCAGTAGTCTGGAGCGGACACTCACATGGGTGAGCGAGTGATAGCTTCACTTATGTACTGTTGAGAACTTTATTCAAATAATATGTCTAATTGTTTTATTACCTTATTGATCCATGTATCTGTATCCTATTCGTTTATTTACTTTGTTTATTTCAGCGCGGCATTATTTACTGTCAATTATTCACACACAATCCTTGTTGAGATTGCTATGCCATCAGCTTATTCATACTTTTCACTGTATGAGCGCAACTTTTTATGCAATTTTATTAATTCTGCACTGACTGTCTTTGTAATTGCCCAGGCGTCTGTTCAAATCCAATCCAGGGACATAACCAGGACAGTGTCCTCAGTCCGGGGACTGTCACCAAAAACCGGGGACATCCGGTCACCCTACTGTAACTGTTCAAATTCAATCCGGGGACAAAACTGGGGGCACACATGGTCTGGGGATGGTCCGGGGACAGCATTCTCAGTTCGGGGACTGTCCCCAGAAGCGGGGATGTCTGGCCACCCTATTATAGATGTTCCATGCCTATCCAACCTAGTATAGCATGTTGGGCTCTTTTGGTCACAGAGGAGCCATGTAAACATTCAGAGCAGGAGACAAGCAGTGATGAAGGGGAGGATTAAGTATTTTAAAAACCTGAGTAGTGTCCAAACCATCTGAATCACTGCTTTCAAAACAAACTTACGGCCATATTCTTTTTCAACCTATATTAGCATAGCACAGCTCAGGTAGTTATAGGCCTAATAGCTGGCCGGGTCACGGACGGCACCCCTCCCCCCCCCATCGGTCAGCCAGTCAGTCAGGGCCCTTCACTAATCCCTTCTCACAGGCAGCACTCCGGGCCGTGGCAGCTTCTCACCAGGATGTGGGCGGCTGCTATCTCGGCAGTTCTCCTCCCTCCTTCTCTTGGTGGCCAATCCAATCAGATCTCCTTTCGGCCAATCGGGAGAATCGAGGAGAATCAGTGTTACAATAGTGAATATTCATTCGTTATTGTCACACAACTGGTTGGACTTCAGACACAGTGCTCTGTACCCCGAGCCCACCCTTTTTTGAAGCCTATTAGAGCCTCTGGCTATAATCACATGCTTAAAAAAACACCTCCCATTGGAATCCATGAGTCCGGAGCCCTGCATGTAGATCAGGAGGCCGGACGTATGGATGGGGGGGGGGCGGCACCCATGCACCCCTAATAGATGGGCCACCACTGCCTAATAGAAACAAATTGAAGATTTATTCACAAGTTTCAGTTATCTGCCATTTGCCAAATATGCCAACATTTGCCATTTTCAGAATGTTCGTTCACTTATCTAAAAGTTCAAGGAGGCAATTCAACAATCAGTTTCAAACAGAGTAAGCAAAAAATCAAAGGACAAAGATGTTGTTGTTGAATCGAATGGGAATAAACAAATTTCTAATCATCTAATTCCCTCCCAGCAGAGAAAAATTGTAACTAATCAAGCGCTTCTCAAAGTTAATCTGGAAGTAGAATGTTCTACAAAAATTGTGACACTGACATGGTACTTGAATGAAAATTTGTTCAAAATTAGTTGAGTCCACGAAGGCACCATCGAATGGTTGGAGGAGCAGTTTTTATAATATCTTGTACAAACATTTAAACAAAATTCTACAGGTGTAAGGTAAACTTTAACAAGGCAGCTTTATATAATTTTTAGTGTACACTCTTTTCCATGGCTTGACCATACTGTAATGTTGCACAACTACAAGACATTCCAACCACTTTTTTGTCTGCTTGCAATAAACAATGAAATGGATCAATTCAACCTACCAATAAATGTTTTGATTGTTCCATGGATTCAGTGGAAATTGGGTAGGCTGTGTTGATCCATTTGGACATTTTTGTAACTAAAATCTGTCTGTAATTGAACCCTGTTGATCCAGGGTGAATCCGATTGCCTCTTGGGGGTTCAGGAAGGAATTTTTTCCCCCGCTATAGCAAATTGGATCATGCTTTGCTGGGTTTTGTTGCCTTCCTCTGGATCAACTGTGGGTGAATGATTGTATATGGGATTGTATGGTTATATATCATTTTCTAAATTTTTTTTTTTTTTAACTAGATGGACTTGTCTTTTTTCAACCTGACTAATTATGCAACTATGCAACTATGTCTGAAAGCAGAAGTATACAATTAGCAAAACTATGAACACTACTTCGTCTTATTATATTAATCTGTTTAGTGCAGCCGTCAGCATGTCTGATTTCATTACATTTTTCTATTCCCTATCTGTGCATGAAAAGTGTTACCAATACAGAGCCCTCATTTTACTACATGTAAAATCCTTACTGTTCAGTAAGGCTTTCACTGTTAAATAGGATGTTATAAACTACAAATTACAACTTGTTTCAAAGGCAAAATAGGAAAAGAGACAGAGTTGTTATATTTCTAAAGTTCACAAGCCACTGGATGATATAATAGTCTTCAGAGAAGCAGAATTAATGCCTGCAGGGAATGCAATGGATGAGATTCTCCTTTTAAGGCAGCAGACAAGTAGTCTCCCATAACAAATGTTCCCTCCCTCCCTATGAAGGCAATGCATTTAAACCAGGAAAGCTCCTGGTGTTTTACTTCATGCAGATGGTTATTACACTGACATTAAACAAGCCAAAAACCTCTGTTCTTGTATGCTGACCCTAGGGCTACCAAAGATAATTATAGGCCTTGCATTATAACAATAGACCAGAATAGGAAGAACTAAATGGATTTAGAGAGCATACACTGAAAATGAAAAATAAGACCACACTCCGACAATAGCGTCTAGCAGAAGATATGTTCCATTTGACTGTGACCCAACGCTATCTGATCTTTTGTAATCCACAGGAAAAAAGTAGTGACAATGCAATAGCTGAACCTCTAACATTTAATATTTTAATATAATTGTTTTATTCTTAGACAATAAAATGATTGTAAATGCCTTTTTTTACTTTAACTAGTTGCCGACCGTTACTGTGGATTGATGGCGGCAACTTGGCTCACCCTTACAGCGCAGGCACTGTGATCGGATTCGATCAGTCTACAGGGACCTGCTGATCGGTCCTGGCCAATGATATTGCACCTCTGCCTCAGTAATGTAAACAGAGGCAGAGGAAAGGAGCTCATCTCCCTCCCCAAAGCCCTTTTTGGTTCTGGTGAGGGAGAGAGAGCTTCTAACCATGAGTTGCACAACACTACACTGACACCAGTACACGTTAGGCACATTTTTAACCCTTTGATCACCCCCCCCCCCCAGTTAACCCCTTCACAGGGGTGTAGATAAGGGGGAGTTTGGGGTGTTCAAACCCCCCCCAGAGCATCCTGCCAAAAATAAAAAGTGTCTCTGCCTGTCGCCTCTCATGGCGCCAGCACCGCAACAACAAACATCGGTGCACAGCAGTCAGTATGGCGGGCGAAGTGGATGCAGCAGGTTGGGTGTAAGGAACACTGTCATAGGCACTTATGTCATGCTGTTACGACCAGACCTGATCATAGACACAGTGGGAGCGGGCGGCATCTGTAGTACTGCCCACCGTGCCCGACTGTCTCTACACACTGTACTTCACGATTTGGACTTCGGAGGAGAATGGAGTGGAGAAAGAGCAAGGTAGCAGTGCTGCTGCTAAGGAGCTGATCCTCCCTCTTTCCTTTTTAGCTTTCTTGCTGCCTGAGAGATGGTCATGACAGACCACTTACCACCACTGCTGTGCTGCCATTGAGGTAAGTGAGTCTGTGGCAACTGGAAAAATTATTCACTAATCACTGGATTCGTGGGTTACCATTTCCCACTGCATGGTTGGTACTGACAGTCCAGCCTGGCTCTGTCAGCTATGTTGTGGTGCTGACTGCAGAGTCAAAGGGCTGAGGGGTCACCAGGCACAATAACATTGCTGCCAGAGCCAGGCAGAACTGTTTGCTGCCCTCAGTGCCCTGGCCCTTTTGTAATTGTGTTGAAAAGGCAATAATCAGCCCTGGTTCACACTAGGATGTGGTGCAGAACACCTGCAACGCATTTCCCATACAAGGCTGTCTTTAATGCGGGGAAAAAGGGGCAGCTGCCCTGGCCCAGACATTGTTGTGGGGCACTAAGCAGCTGGTCAGAGGAGATGGTCAGAGATTGCAGAAATAGTATAGGAGATGGTCAGAGACTGCAGACATAGTACAGGAGATGGTCAGAGACTGCAGACATAGTACAGGAGAGGGTCAGAGACTGTAGGTGTACTACAGGAGATGGTCAGAGACTGCAGACATACTACAGGAGATGGTCAGAGACTGCAGGCGTACAAGAGATGGTCAGATACTGCAGGCATACTACATGAGATGGTCAGAGACTGCAGACATACTACAGGAGATGGTCAGAGACTGCAGGTGTACAAGAGATGGCCAGAGACTGCAGACGTACTACATGAGATGGTCAGAGACTGCAGGCATAAAAGAGATGGTCAGAGACTGCAGGCATACTACAGGAGCTGGTCAGAGACTGCAGGCATACTACAGAAGATGGTCAGAGACCATCCATGTACTGTCTGATCTCCTATCCCTGTACACTGTCTGCTGAACACTCACAATGGTCCTTCCTGATCACCATAATAGGTGCTGTCAGTGTCCCCACACACCACACCACACATATCATTTACTTACTGTGTGACACCGACAATGAGGACAGGTCCAGACTTTTAGCATGGACTGTACAGAGGAGGGCGGAGCCATCCCTACCTCTCCTCCCCACTGATCACAGGTCTGGTTGTTAATGGGTGGACTGATTCGCTATTTGGGGGATGTGGAGATCACGAGATGGCAGGTCAGGCAGTGGTTGGTTGGCAATTGGAAGAGATGACAGAGCACCAAGCCGGGAACCAAGCTGTAGTCCAACTCCACCCCAGTAGTATTTGGCCGCCATATTTTTTACGGGCAGCGCAGGTGCAAGGGGTAGCTGCTTTGTGCCCCACAACAATGTTTGGGGCTGGGCCCAGGGCAGCTGCCCCTTTTGCCCCACATTAAAGACAGCCTTGTACGGGAAATGCGTTGCAGGTGTTCTGCACCACATCCTAGTATGAACCAGGGCTGATTATTGCCTTTTCAACACAATTACAAAAGGGCCAGGGCACTGAGGGCAGCAAACAGTTCTGTCTGGCTCTGGCAGCAATGTTATTGTGCCTGGTGACCCCTCAGCCCTTTGACTCTGCAGTCAGCACCACAACATAGCTGACAGAGCCAGGCTGGACTGTCAGTACCAACCATGCAGTGGGAAATGGTAACCCACGAATCCAGTGATTAGTGAATAATTTTTCCAGTTGCCACAGACTCACTTACCTCAATGGCAGCACAGCAGTGGTGGTAAGTGGTCTGTCATGACCGTCTCTCAGGCAGCAAGCAAGCCGAAAAGGAAAGAGCTCAGCTCCTTAGCAGCAGCACTGCTACCTTGCGCGTTCTGCACTCCATTCTCTTCCGAAGTCCAAAGCGGGAAGTACAGTGTGTAGAGACAGTCGGGCACGGTGGGCAGGACTACAGATGCCGCCTGCTCCAACTGTGTCTATGATCAGGTCTGGTCATAACAGCGTGACTTAAGTGCCTGTGACAGTGTTCCTTACACCCAACCTGCTGCATCCACTTCGCCCGCAATACTGACTGCTGTGCTCCGCTGTTTGTTGTTGCGGTGCTGGCGCCATGAAAATCGACAGGGCAGAGACACTTTTTATTTTTGGCAGGATGCTCTGGGGGGTTGAACACCCCAAACCCCCCCTTATATACACCCCTGCACCTGCAGTCTCTTACCATCTCCTGTAGTATGTCTGCAGTCTCTGACCATCTCCTGTAGTACGTCTACAGTCTCTGATCATCTAATGTAGTACGCCTGCAGTCTCTGACCATCTCTTGTACACCTGCAGTCTCTGACCATCTCCTGTAGAACATCTGCAGTCTCTGACCATCTCCTGTAGTAAGTCTGCAGTCTCTGACCTTCTCCTGTAGTACATTTGCAGTCTCTAACCATCTCCTGTAGTACGTCTGCAGTCTCTGACCATCTCTTGTACACCTGCAGTCTCTGACCATCTCCTGTAGAACATCTGCAGTCTCTGACCATCTCCTGTAGTAAGTCTGCAGTCTCTGACCTACTCCTGTAGTACATCTGCAGTCTCTGACCATCTTCTGTAGTACGTCTGCAGTCTCTGACCATCTCACGTAGTATGTCTGGCAGTAAATGTTATCCACAACCCTTTGGTGTGTCAGGAGCTGCAGTTGAGGCCCTGAAAACCTCATCAGTTGACCATCACTGGGATGCAGTCTCAAACCAAGCTATACATTCACACAAATCATGGAGTATATGAGAGTCAGAACAAGCTGTTCTCGTTTAAAGTAGACCTTTCACCACGAAGGCCTCTTTCACACACACTGCAGTCCCTACTTTCATAGCTGTGTGTGCTCTGCTCATTGCTAATAACACGTTGTAGGAGTTTTCTGTCTATTGGTGAGTCCCCCACCTCCCCAGTCCATGGTGTGCAGGCAGTGAGGAGACGACGTGCTGTAACCTCTAGCAATCAATCAGCGAGCAGAAATCATGTGCTTTAACCTCTAGCAACTAATCAGTGAGCAGTCATGATGTGAATGGTGGGGGCGAAGAAAATGTTTTGCCCAGGGTCCAATCAATATTTAAGGTGGCCCTGGTCCTGCACCACATTAAAATTGCACTGGCCTTGCAATCTACAACAGGTGTCAGTGAAATCTTAACGACAACCCAAATACAGTGTGTTTACCTGCCCCAGATCAAATGATACAAAATGACCATGTGATCCGGTTTCCATGCGTACTTAAAATTGGTGCATGCACAACTTTGGTGTAATGCAGTGCAATCTAAAATGAATGGGCTCAAATCGCACTGCACTTAATCGCATGTGAATTGCCAGAAATGTGATGCAGTTCCTGTGTGACTCATAGCGTGAACCAAGGCTAAGGCTAGTTGACACCTATGCAAGCGGTGTGGCCTGCGTTTGTGTGGGAATGGGCTGCTGTCCCTGCAGGAAATGCAGGGAAAAGGTCCTTGCACCTTTTCTAAAAACACAGCCACAGAGAAACCACATTTTAAATTAAAAAACGCATTTTAAATTATTTTTAAATTAAAATAAAGAACATGTTATATTCACCTGCTCTGTTGGGGGGGGGGGGGGGGGGGGGGGGGGGGGGGGGGGGGGGGGGGGGGGGGGGGGGGGGGGGGGGGGGGGGGGGGGGGGGGGGGGGGGGGGGGGGGGGGGGG
>BLSH010026815.1:293640-310731 GCA_018402905.1 Glandirana rugosa
ACATGTTATATTCACCTGCTCTGTTCCCCCCCCCTCCCCTGACACCCCCCCCCCGCTTCACCACTTGGTACCTGCTGCTGAACCCCCCCCCAGGACAAAAAATTATCTACGGCCCTGTGCCTTCATTGCTGTCACCCCCTGTCATTGTGTTACTTAGTGCAGTGATCTGATTTTTACTGAACGCTGTACTTGTGATATTTGTGACACTAAATCAGTGTTAGGGTAAGTTAGTAGTAGGCCCAGGTAGGTATAAATAACCCCCCCCCCCCACCTCCACCATAAAGTTTTTAACCCCTTGATTGCCCCGTCACCTGTGATCACTGTATAAGTGTCGCAGGAGACGCTTGTTTTTCTTTCCTCAGGGCACCCGCCGTAAATATATATATACAGTATATATATATATATATACCTAATAAAGGTTTTAACCCCTGATTGCCCAGTGGTGATGTCAGTTAGGTTTTAGCGTGCGTTAGGGTCAGCGTAAATACCAGGCAGGGCCAGTTAGTTAGGTACTCTGACACGCATACCCACACATTACATAGGTGTTAGATACTGTTGTAGTATCTGATCAGATCAGATATATATTTCCATCCCCAGTACATTAGTGTTATAAAAAAGGCAGTGTTAGTGGGATCAGCCCAGATACCAGCTAGCACCTGCGTTTAGCCCCTCGGCCCAGCCCAGCCCACCCAAGTGCAGGATCAAAAGATCGCTGACACTTACCAAACACATCACACATATCTGCAGCGTTTGCAGAGATCACGCCTGATGCCTGCAAAATCTGATGGTGAATTTGGTAGCGTTTGAAACAGGCTGCACTTTTTTGCCTTTGAGTCACGCTAATGTACGTATCAAATTTAGAGGCCAAAATGTCCAATCACACGTACACCAGTGAAGAGGCCTACGCATTGCTGAGCATGACAGACGAGAGCAATGGGGAAGCTCCACTGTCAGATTCAGGCTCAGCATACGATCCCGTAGACAGCAGCGGCACCCTGTCAGATAACAATGGAGTGGTCCCTGCGTACCAGATCCCGTTCTGCTGTCGCTGAGGTGCAAGAACCGTAGGGCTCTCATATGGAACAGAGAGCCAGTACTAGCGCCGCTACACCTTCTGGTGAACTGGCAAGCACCAGTGGCCTAGTACATCCTGGTCATAGACGAACCAGCACTGCAGTAACACTTGGTGACGTGGCGAGTCTCATAAGTGCAGTTCAAGCTGGTGAGGCTAGCACAAGTAATGTCCCGCAGCCAGGGCCGGATTAACATAGGAGCTATTGGAGCTGCAGCTCCAGGCCCCTACCTCAAGATAGGCCCATGTCAGTGTGCTGTTTAGCTCTGCGTGTGCACACCATTGTTATGTAAATCGCGGACGGCCGGAAGGCGCTATTGTTATGTAAATCGCGGGCGGCAGGCGCTATTGTTATGTAAATCGCGGGCGGCCAGCAGGCACCATTGTTATGAAAATCACAGATGGCAGCTGAGTTCCACACAGTGTTCAACATAGAGGCTAACTCTTGTTCCTTCCCCACAGCTTTCACAAAATACCCATTTCCTCCTAACTCCCGCCCTACAGTGACAGTCTCACTTGATGGGCACTCATGCTAGTCTTTTGCTGGTGGAGGGAGATGAGGAAGGATCCACACACTCTGATTGGACGAGGGTACCATCTGTTAATTACACTAGCTCTACCCCCTGTATCTTGGCAGTGTATGTGGGGTAGAATGGCCGGTTTATTTACTATAGCTCTCAGGTGCACATTTGCGGTACTGAGCGCTATTTAGCGCCAAAAACTGCAAATGGCACTAAATAGAACCAAAACGGTATTCACTATAGGTTAAGACCTGGAGATGTGCACATGGAAATAATGTTTAGAGCATGATATAATCACCTACATTATACAAAAAATTGTGGGATATTGTTTAAAGATAATCTGCTTTTAAACTGTGTGAAAAGGTGATTTCTACATTGAAATATCTTAAAAAGTCTGAGAAGAGATAAATTCCCGGTCTCTTTACTTGTAGGTGCAGAGCACAGCTGAGCACAACTGAGCATGCTCAGACCTGAAACTGCTCTAAATTTTGCTTCCATGCAGTAATTACAGGGCGCTATAGTAAATGAGAGCTGTGAGAGTTTTTTGGGAGTAAAAGTTGGAGCAATGCATCGCATACTAGTCTATTATGTGTCACTTACTTGCATTGGAAGCTCGCAATGTCCCCGCTCTAGGCCGCGTCCATCTTTGCCCCTCTTCCTTCCGGTGCCGCGATCTCCAGCACTGTGACAGGTCAGAATCATGTGATGCCATCTGTCTATCTCACAAAAATATTTCCCCAAACTCACACAGATGTCTTTTCAAACCAAAAACAATACCATTGCTTATGGAAATTTAAAATTGTCCCATTTGTTTTCTTTCCAAATGATCTTAACCACATGCCGACCGGAGTCTGATGGCGACAAAGTGGCTCAATATCGCAAACCGCCGGCGGCTGCGAGATCCCGTACTGTGAGCGCGGGGGGCCAGGGAGCAGGTAGGGTGGACTTGATCGCCACCGGCTACCCGCGATGCCCCCCCCCCCCCCCCCGCAGTGAAAGAACCGAGGTCCATGTAAGTAAACACGGATCTCCGTTCTGACAGGGGGGAAGGGCTGTGATCACAGGCTTCCTGTATATGGAAGCCGTGATCACTCCTCTTCCCCTGCCAGCCCAGATAGCTGGGCACGGGAGTTAATCGGTACATCAGATACAGTGGACAAGCACTTACCGCGCTTCGCGGGGCATGTCCGAACCATGTGACCAGGCTCTCCACATTAGAGACAAAGATTTAACTGGAACCGGCGTTGTCTTTCCTCACTGGAGAGTGATGGTCGAAGCAACCCAATCTGCATGGGCTCAGAGGAGTCCGGAGGAGAGGAGGAGGTCGTTGGCCGGAAAGCCGGCGGAGTCGGGTAACTGGGCACCCGAGGGAGCATCCAGGTGGGACGCAGTTGTCCGGAGGACCTCTCGGCGTGGTGCTCCCTGATGCGCCGGTCTATGGAGATGACCAAGGTGACCAGCTCCTCCAAGGTCTTAGGGATCCCCACTCGGGCCAACTCATCCTTCACGGAATCAGACAGCCCCATACGAAATTGAAACATGAGTGCCGCGCTGCCCCAGGCGGTGTCTGAACTCCAGCGCCGAAATTCGGCGGCATATTCCTCCACAGGGCGGCAGCCCTGCTGGAGGTTGTACAGGGTGGCTTCCGCAGTGGCGACAAGATAGGGATCGTCATATAACTGCGCCATGGCCAGGAAAAAGGCTGCAGCAGAAGCAACTTCGGGGGCATTCTGCTCCCACAGTCGGAGGGCCCAGGCTTGGGGTTCACCCTGCAACAGGGAGATCACAAACCCGACCTTGGTGCTCTCCAAAGAAAATGTCCATTGCTGGAGACCTAGATATAGGTCGTAGGCACTCCGGAAGACCCGAAACTTGCGCCGGTCCCCGCAGAATTTATCCGGCAGCGGGACCTTGGGCTCCGAGGGCAGGGCCACTATGGTACGGGCAGCTGCGGAACCGGAGGTTGGGGCGGTAGACAGTTCCTGCACCCGCTCTTCTAACCAGGTATATCCCTCTTGAAGATTCTTGACGGCTTGGGTGAGGCCAGCCAGATGGGCACATAAGTCATCCATAGCGGAGCGTGTTCCCTGCGCAGACTCAGTCATGGCTGCTCGTTTCTGTCACGAACCTGGTGGTGGAGGCTGTCTTGTGCAGGGAACAACTGTTCTTGCACACCCGATTCAAGGACCCCTGGTAGAGTAGACAGAGGGCCAAGAGTGTGGGATGGCACGAGGGCTGGATGGTCACTGATGATGTAGTGAGGTTCCAGAAGACGTGCAGATAGAAGAGTGGTCGTGCAGGCTGGGTCGGCAAAGGGCAGGCAGGAAGGTACAAAAGGATCAGGCAGGCGGGTAGTCAGGTCAAAGCAAAGGTTCGTTCAACAGGTGGGCAGCAGAGGTACAGAGGAGTAGACAAGCGGATGGTCGTGGATAGCCGGGGTCGGTGCAGGTAGCGAACAACAGGTCAGGGCAAGCCGGGTCAATCAGGAAGCAAACGAACACAGGAACAGGTGGAGGGAGCTGAGGCTCACAGGTCACAGACACTGTAGAACGAGCAGCACCTATTGCTAGAATCTCCAGGCTTAAATAGCGCCATTTGGCGCCGTTTTCGGCACGTGCGCGCGCACGCGGGCGTGCACACCACCGCGAAAACAGCCAGTTTTGCTGGCAGAATATCCTTTTCCTAACAGGTCGCCTCTGGCGCCGTGGGATTTGAATCTGGTGCTTTCTGTGCTTCAGAAGCCACCATATGAGACGATTAGGGACATTCCCTTGCAACTGTTGTCGCAGAAGGTGGCTTTTCTGGTGGCTGTTACATCCGCTAGGCAGGGTGTCTGAGTTGGCAGCCTTATCCTGCAAGTCTCCTTACTTGGTCCTTCATAAGGACAAGGCGGTTTTGGGACCTTCCCCTTCTTTCCTTCCGAAGGTGGTTTCTTCTTTTCATTTGAATGAGGATATTGTTCTTCCCTCATTGTGCCCGCACCCGTCGCATCCCAAAGAACTTGAACTGCATTCTTTGGATGTGGTGAGGGCTTTGCGTGTGTATTTGTTTTCTACAGCTTCCTTTCGGAAGTCTGATTCTTTATTTGTGCTGACGGAAGGTTCACGCAAAGGCATGGCGGCCTTGTCAGCTACCATTTCTCGTTGGATCAGGAAGACCGCGACTCATGCATATGAGGTTCGGGGCAAGGTTCCCCCTTTCCCAGTCACGGCTCATTCCACCAGGGCAGTTAGTACTTCCTGGGCTTATAGACACCAGGCCTCGGTGTCTCAGGTGTGCAAAGCGGCTACTTGGGCCTCAGTGCACACGTTTACTAAGTTTTACAAAGTTGATGTTTCAGCATCTGCAGATGCAAAGTTTTGCAAGCAGCAGTGTAGGCGCGACTGGCGCCGCCTGAGAGGGCTTTTTTTGTTGGGTACAATTGTTATAGTCTGCCCGCCCCTCTAGATTGACACAGCTTTGGGACATCCCCACTTGTCTAATGAAGGGCTGCGTCTGTCAGTGAACGTAAAAGTAAAAGGGATTTTATTATAACTTACCGTAAAATCCTTTTCTCTGAGTTCACTGACAGACGCAGCACCCACCCCTCTGTTGAGTTTGTACGGCTTGTTACGAACTGATATGCTATTGTCTAGCAGGGGGTTATATGCTAAGGTGAGGATGGCCCCCTGGGAGCGGCCAACCTATGCTTTTGTTTTATTTTGCCTAGTCTACTCCTAGTGATATGAGCATAACCCCACTTGTCTAATGAAGGGCTGCGTCTGTCAGTGAACTCTGAGAAAAGGATTTTACGGTAAGTTATAATAAAATCCCTTTTTTCAAGTTGGGGGGGGGGGTGTCCCTACCCATTTATAAAAATGTTAGGTATAGATTCTTGGGGTAGCACTATCAGTCATAGAGATGGTAAAGCAGTAGAATACAGCATGCAGTGACTTGAATGTAGGAAAAAACAAAGATCCACAGTGAGCCTTTTAAACATTCAATGCCCTGTTTACATGAGTCATTAACAACAGCGCCATATATCAGGTAAGTAGAGAAATGTGATCAGGTGAATCAAGGCACACAGTCTCAAAGGATGTACAGGCTGTAATCACTTGCTAGATATGCCAGCTTTGAAAAGGCTCATAGATCTGCAGTGAGCCTTTTAAACTTTCAACATCATGTTTCCATGAAACATTAACAACAGCACCATATATCAGGTAAGTGGAGGAATGTAATCAGCTGAATCAAGGCACACAGTCTCAAAGGATATTCAGGCTGTGATCACTTGCTGGCTATACCAGCTTAGAAAGACACACTGTTTAGAAGGTTTTGAGTTAGGCCTCATTTGCCGATGCAGGGTGATGAATCCAGAGTCTTTTGCAGGGGTTGTGCAGGATGCAACTCTCTGTATTCTTAGTCCTGATGACACACACAGGGTATCATTCACTTAAAAACTGGCATGGGGCCGTCTACTTACGAATTCCGGTTGTTCCTGGACTTCTGGTTCACGGGGACAAGGTGAAAAGCTAATAGATGATGAAAACCCGGGCTGGCTAGAGGCAGAGGATGAAAAAAAAATTCACTGTCATTATAATACAACTGTCTACCATGGGTTTCCCCGGCCTCTCGTACATGCTCATGAAGCAAACCCTTTCCCGTTGAGATCAGACTATCTCGAAACTGAAGGTTTTGTGCTATATCAGCCCTATGACACCCCTTTTCAGCAATCCTGCTTTCCCATTAGCTTTCCAAGGTATTACTTTTGGCCCTTGGAGCAAGGATATGCATTGTAGACTTACACAGCTTTTATAGGCTAAACCATCATTTCTTCCTCTAACTCCTGTGCAGGATCCACAACACTAGTAAGCTATTGGCTTCATTATAGTAGACAACTCACTTTGCTCCTCTGCTCCATCCCACACTTCTCGGATATCCAATCCCCATCCACCACTTTTGAAACTTTACTCCTTCAAAATACTCATCCACCTCATGTGGTATCCCTAATATAATTGGTTCTCTCCTCCTTGGCACATCCATTTGGGAAAGTGAACTTCAAACCTATTTTACCCCTGAAGACTGGGAAAATGTTTTACTCTGATCCATTGATTATCAGTGGCCTCTAAAGTGCAAAAGAAGAGAGAAAAACTCCAAACGAATCACTAGATGGTATAGTTTCCCTTATACTCTATATTGATTTTCTCCTACCATACCTGACACCTATTGGTGATTGTCACACTCAAAAGGCAACATGGTACATACTGTATATGGTTGGGCTGCCCCTCAATAAAGGCATTCTGGGCAAAAGCTTTTGACATTTACTGTGAGGTCATAGTGACACAGCTTCCCAATTCACCCAAAGTAGCACTGCTTTCCATGATACCTGGCCTGCTTAAATCAATTAAAAAGGACATTCTTCACCAGTTTATGTATGCCACTAGAGCAGCAATTCCCCGCCATTGGAAATTGGTGGCTATACCTTTCCTTTTGGAATGGATATCAGATGTGGAATGCCTAGTTTTTACAGGAAAACAATAGATCAGGTAAATTTCGGAAGACATGGGCATCTTGGTCAATGCTTAGACTTTTGGCAGCATTCAAAGACTGGATCTTCATTAGAAATCTTTACTTATTTTGAGTCATGATGGAGAATTAGGCCTCATACACACGGGTGTTTTTATAGCTGCATTTTTTAGCAGTTTTTACAGCTTAAAAATGCCTCTCCATGTTATTCAATGGCCTCATACACACACACAGATGTTTTTGAGCTGTAAGTGGCATAGGCATTTTTAAGCTGTAAAAAAAACCCAGGATCAGCGCGTTCTGAAGCTGCAGCGCTAGAGCTGTTTTGACGCTGATGCCGGCAAAACGCTCAAAAGCGCGGCTTAACATGGTATACACAGCGTTAAGCCTCATCAGGTGTTTCTCTGCCTCTATTCAAAATCAATGGTTCCCTATGGGAGCCCATTGATTTGAATAGAAGTCGCACCAGAAGTTGGATCATGATGATCCGACTTGCGGTGCGACTTGTGTGCTGAGGGTCTTGAAGGGGAATTCCCCCGCCAAAATGAAAAAAAAAATTTCCCTGGGGTTCCCCCCCAAGAGGTACCAGACCCTTCAGTCTGGTATGGATTTTAAGGGGAACCCTTATCCGAGCACGCAGCCCGGCAGGTCAGGAAAGGGGGGGGGACGAGCAAGCTCCCCCCTCCTGGACCATACCAAGCTGCATGCCCTCAACATGGGGGGGTGCTTTGGGGTGCGCCCCCCCACCCCAAAGCACCTTGTCCTCATGTTGATAAGGACAAGGGTCTCTTTACAACAACCCTGGCCGCTGGTTGTTGTAATGTGTGGGCTGGACTTATCGGAATCTGGAAGCCCCCTTTAACAAGGGGGCCCACAGATCCCAGCCCCCCACCCTATGCAAATGAGTATGGGTTACATTGTACCCCTACCCATTCACCTAAAAGCAAAATGTCAAAAATAAACACACTACACAGGTTTTTAACGTATTTTATTAAATCAGCTCCGGCGTCTTCTCCCTCTCCGGCTCTTCTCCCTCTTTGGCCTCTTCTTTCTTCTGCTCTTTTGCAGGGTCTTCTTTCTTCTGAGGGGTCTTCTTTCTTCTGCTCTTTTGCCAGTTCTTTTCTCTGTGCCGTGTTCTGCTCTTTTGTCGGGTCTTCTCTGCTGTCTTCTCCCTCTGTTCTTCCTTTGTTCTTCTCCTGATGTTGACACAACACGATCTCCCACACTAATGGTGTCTCCGCTCTGTGCGTTGACTTATATTGGCATGAGGCAGGGCCACCCGCTGACGTCATCCGGACGCCCCATCCCCTTATGATGTCACTGCCCCATCATGCGTTCGCTCGCCCCACCCCCTTTCCTGACCTGCCGGGCTGCATGCTAGGATAAGGGTCTGGTATGGATTTTGGTGGGGGGTTCCCCTTACAATCCATACCAGACCAAAGGGTCTGGTATCTCTTGGGGGGCAATCCCACGCAATTTTTTTTTTTACATTTTTGCGGGGGCTCCCCTTCAAGATCCTCAGCACACAAGTTGCACCGCAAGTCGAATCATCATGATCTGACTTCTGGTGCGACTTATATTCAAATCAGTGGGCTTCCATAGGGAACCATTGATTTTGAATAGAGGCAGAGAAACGCCGCTGAAAGACGGAAAAATGTGCATTGACATCAATGCATAATGCTGATAAAGTCGCGTTTTTAAAGCATCTTTTTTCCTGGCGTGGGTACTAGCTTAACAGCTCATTTTCATAACACCTGTGTGTATGTAGCCTTACTCTTTCTCTACTTCCCCTTTCTTTACTCCTTTTTTACTGCTCCTCATCTTTGCTGTTACCTTTTTATATGCCTATCTTTTCAAATACATTTCCGATGATTTCATATATTGTTCCTTTGAGTTGGAAATTCTGATTGATTTCTCATACACTCCCACTAACACACCCGTTGTACCTCTATCACTGCCTATAGTGAAATATTTGATTTAACCAGTCTGGATTTTTACTCATGCTGATAGACTATCAATGTTTTCAAATCTATGATATAACTACCTATGGAACTTTTTTTTCTAGAAACTACTTTGGATTTGTCATCGCGCATTGATGCTGCCGGTGCTTGGAGCGGAATGAGCTGTTTGGTACTCTGTTTTTAATACTGCTGAATGTGTAAGTGCAATATCCCATTAGTAAACTTTATTGGAGCTTACTACGCTATGAGGCTTCTCCTATTTATTTCTTAACCAGTGCACATGACTGTGAAAGATATGTGAAACTGAAGTTTCTTGTCTGTGATCCTCATGAGAAGAATGACATCCTAAGCTGGCTGGTGGACTTACCTACCTTTCATGTCTATAGACCGGCTCACGTATATTAATTGCTGCACTGTGGCAGCATAGAGGGAATCGCTGTTTATAAATGGCAATTCGCGAAGGCGCGAGTAGCGGGCGAGCGCCGCTGCCGGCATGCTCTCATGCCTGCTGCACACTCCATGAGTGTGGCCGTGGGTCAGGCGGACTCGATGTCCGCCGATGACACGCTATCGCCTGATACAGAGAAAGAACGGGAAACCGCCAATGTAAACTCGGCGGTTCCCCGTTCTGTCAGGCGGCATGACAGTGATCTACTGATCCCTATCATCAGGATCAGTTAGATCTGTCATGGCCCTGCCAGCCCAGCCCCCACACAGTTAGAACACGCCTAGAGAATACAGTTAACCCCTTGATTGCCCCCTGCAGAGTAACCCCTTCCCTGCCAGTGACATTTATAGAGTAATCAGTGGCTATTTTTAGATCGGATCGCTGTATAAATATCAATGGTCCCAAAAAGGTGTCAAAAATGTCTGATCTGTCTGCCGCAATATTACAGTCCCGATAAAAATCGCAGCTCATCGCCATTACTAGTAAAAAAAAAAAAAATAGTAAAGACACCATAAATGAATTCTCATGGTTTGTAAACCCTGCAACTTTTGCACAAACCAATCAATATACGCCCATTGCGATTTTTTTTACCACAAATATGTAGAAGAATATATATCGGCCTAAACTGGTGAATAAATAAGTCTTTTTATATATTTTTTTTGGACATGTATTATAGCTAAATTGTCGCTCTTTTTTTGTTGATAGCGCAAAAAATAAAAACCGCAGAGTTGATCAAATACCACCAAAAGAAAGCTCTATTTGTGGGGAAAAAAGGACGTCAATTTTGTTTGGATACAACATCACATGACAATTATCAGTTAAAAACAACGCAGTGCTGAATTGCAAAAAGTTCTCTGGTCAGGGGGTAAATCCTTCCAGGGCTTAAGAGGTTAAGCAACAGACAGCATGGATTCATGAAAGACAGAAGTTGTCAAACAAATCTGATTTCTTTTTACGAGCAGGTAAGCAAAGCCTAAGACAAAGGAGTGGCCATGAATATAGTGTACTTGCATTTTTCCAAAAGCGCTTGACACCGTTCCCTACACACGGTAAAGTCTACAGGCTTGGAAAGTTCAATTTGTAATTGGACAGAAAACTGGCTAAAAGACAAAATTTGAGCGGTAATTAATGATTCATACTCTAAATGAACTAAGGTTATTTGTGGTGTACCCCACAGTTCAGTAATGTAACCCTGATTTTTTAATATATTTATAAATGATATAGAGTCTAGGAATAAAAGTACCATTTCAGTCTTTGCAGATGAGACCAAGCTATGCAGTTAACATGCATTAAAGCCTCAAACATGTGGCATTTGAATATGAAAACATCTGATAATCAATGTAGCCCCTGTCCACAGCTGTAAGGACCAGGCTTTCACTGCTGCTTTCACACTGCAACTGTCATTCCTCTTTCCCCGACCGCAACTGAAGTATGTGGAGCAGCTTTGTTGGGAGAGAGAGGACACAGGCACTGTTACAGATCTGCATTTGCAGCCTCAGCCACTGGTGGAGAGCCTCACCCACTGCCCAGGGAACTGTGATAGACTACCTGAAGCCCCTTGGAACTGTGGGGAATGTAGTCCTCAGGAGACAGTCTCTATTAGGGGAGAAATGTATGAGACTACAAGTCCCAACAGGACATTGTGCTGCAGAGCAGAGGAAAAGGAAGAAGAAACTAGTGCTCAGGGCAGTCTCACGTGGGAAGAGAAGACTGCTGCTGTGGTGCTGAGTCAGAGATGTTTCTTATCACCCTTGTTTGCTACTATGTCAGAGTGGAACTGTGTTGCTGCCATTGGAGAGATCCATAGAGCTTGAGGAGAGGGGCTTTGTTGGCTTTATTAGAGATCATCTCTATAGAGTGCAGAGTTGCCACCAAAACCTCAGGTTTTGCAGGAAACACCCTTTGAACATTCAGGGTTCCGGACATCAGAGAACAGGAGGAAGCTTCACAACAGACTACATAGTGGCCACAACCTCATTATTCTCATCTTAAAGGGATATTGTCAACTTGGGATTGAGTTTGGAGACTTACACCCTTTACAATGGAATACTAATTTACCAGACCCCTCCAATGCAGGACTCTGAACCCCAATATTTAGTACCACACTGGCCAGAAGTGAGGGGTTTTGAAGAGACTCTAAGACCTTTTAACCTCTAGGCGAGTATTGCCTTTGGTTAGGACCTCCCCTAGATTTAGGATTAAGGTACCTATAGGGAATTGGGTCCAGAAATAATTGGTCCTCGCATTGTCTTTGTTGTATTTTGTACAAATTTGTTTTACTTTGTGTCTGTGTATTGCTGTTGCCTTTTTTTGTTTTGTTGTGTCATTACTGAAAATCCTCCTTCCTCACCCTTGTTGTGTCAGAAACTGTGGCATTGCTGAAAGGTTCACTGTCATCCGGAATCAGGGGATCCATATATCAATGGCTGCTTTGGAGGTAGGTGCTACATCAACTTCAGAATTTCAGTGACAAATACTTTATCAGTTGTGAGAGGACAGCATAATTCTGAGTATTTTTTTGTAAACCTGATTTCACCTCTTTATAAATAGATCATTTTAAGTTCTTTCTTCTTTTTTTACGAAATACAGTTTAGGATTCTTGCTTGCCTCATGAGTTTTCCCATTTTCATTCACAGTTTACAGTGCAAAGTGAGCTCACCTAAACTTGTGTTCTCTATTGACACCTAATTAATTGCAGAGCAAACTGAACAAATAGAGCTTCTTCCTTACAATCAGTGGCGTTTCATCCATGGGTGCAGGGTGTTCATTGCACACGGGCCTTCGAGGGGGGGGGCCCACTGTGCTCTCTGACACACTGCACCCATGGATGCCTTAGACGCCAAGATCAGGGAGCGCTAATGGTCACCTTTATGCAGGGATCCTCTGCACATCCAACTAACAGCGCGGGGAGGCCGGTCCAAGCAGTGGGGAGCCCAGCCCGCAGGTGGATGGCTACATGCAGAGTGCCAGCCCTGCTGCCTGGACGGAGCGGGGATCAGAGAGGAGGCAGCGGGGAGGAGGGGGAGCTGGGCATCAGAGTGCCCGCCCTGCTGCCTGGATGGAGCGGGGATCAGAGAGGAGGGCGGGGAGGAGGGGGAGCTGGGCATCGGAGGTAAGCAGAGGACACAGGGTGAAAGCTCAGCAGAACAGTGAAGTAGAGAGGTGCATCTGTGGTGGCCAGTCACCGGCTTCAGTACACAAGCAAGCAAGTGTACTGAAGCCGGTGCCTTCTGGGCACAAATGCACCTCCCGAGTTCCTAGTCCACTGTATACTGAAAGTCGCTTGAGGATCGGGGCTCGTTTAGCAGACTGCCAGTGGAAGGTACAGAGGGAGGATCCAGGAACCGCAGCTTCCCATCTGATCAACATGTGCAGCATGTAACTAAAGCCCAAAGCCGCGATCACGGGTCAGTGAAAGCAAAATCAGGCATGTATGCTGTTTGCACTTGTGACCCAGCTGCACTAGGTTCTGTGTAAGCTTCGCCCTCTGTACTCCCACCACCAACAGAGAATCCATAATGGCCTGAGAAATGAATTTGGAATGGTATGTGGCCATGGGGTATTAAACCAGTTGCAGCAGTGTGTGTTAGATGTGCAGGAGAGATATCAGGGATGCACAGATGTCCTGGGGGGTGCAGAGGCATACTAGGGGTATAGAGGTGTTTTGGAGGTACAGAGATTTGCATAGAGTATGGAGGAAGCTGGGCCATACAGAGGATGTTGTGAGGTGCAGAGGTGTGTGGGGAGGGGGTGCAAAGATGTACAAGAGTGTACGAAGATGTCCTGGTGGATTTGGAAGGGTGATGGGATGCAGAGGTGTGCTAGGGGATGCGAAAGTCTTCTAGAGGTACAAAGATGTTCTGAGGAGCACAGAGCTGTGCTGGGGGTTGGTGTGCTGAGCTAAACTGCATGGCGGGGGAAGAAAATGTTTGCCCAGGGTCCAATCATTATTAAAGATTACCCTGATACCACTCACCGCCATACACTCCGCATTCCTCTCCTGCACATACCACCCACCACCATACACTCTGCACTCCTCTCCTGCACATAACACCCACCGCCATACACTCCACATTCCTTTTCTGCACATACCACCCACCGCCATACACTCCGCATTCCTCTCCTGCACATACCACCCACCATCATACACTCCACACTCCTCTCTTGCACATACTACCCACCGCAATACACTCCACACTCCTCTCCTGCACATACTACTCATTGCCTGCCATACACTCCACACTCCTCTCCCTGCACATACTACCCACCGCCATATACTCTGCACTCCTCTTCTGCACATACTACCCACCGCCATACACTCCTCTCCTGAACATACTACCCACAGCAATACACTCTGCACTCCTCTCCTGCACATACCACTGACCGCCATACACTCCGCACTCCTCTCCCTGCACATACTACCCACCACCATACACCCCGCACTCCTCTCCTGCACATAATTCCCACTACCATATACTCTGCACTCCTCTCCTGCATATACTACCCACCGCCATACACTCCGCCCTGTACACCCCCTATTTAATATTACCACATTCTGCACTATGTGAGTCATCTCTGACTCTATTTAATCACACCCCTTTAAGTCACACTCATTACTTAGCACAATTTAAACCACACCCACATTTTGCCGCGGTGCGCTATGGGCACCGTATTTTTACTCTGCTCCATGTCTAGGGCCCACTTTTGATCTTGAACACGGGCCCACTGATTTCATGATACGCCCCTGCTTACAATGGCTTGAAATATACAGTACATACATTTAAAACTTTAGCAAATCTTTCCAGGATCACTTAAGCTCATTGCACTTCACATTTTAGTAAAAAAAAAAAAGACTATATATATGTGCCTTATTAATATTTTGGAATAATTACTGAATGTTATGTACACACATACATAAAATACACGTGCTCTTCTACTTGACAAAGACAGAAGAAAAAAACTTCATAGATTATTAGGTGGACTAGAAAATAAATGAAGAAAATGACTTTAGTTCTGCTTGCTTATTTTCTAACCTTCTAAACTCAGGATTATAAGATCAGAGGAGGATTTGGCAGAGAGAAGAGTAAGCTTTCTGCCATCTGCACGCTGCTCCAACTCTCATGATCAAATGGGCTTCTGCAGCCTAAGAATAAATCGAGTTTATGAATTCATACATCTAAGTGTGTTTCTTGTCCTCTGCAGCATTAGCCATTCAAATGTAAGATGAAAGAAGACACAGGCGGAGAATACATGAAATGTCACTATTAGTGGCTGCTGAAAAGTCTAAGCAGATTTAACAGATATACGGACCGCTATATGGGAAACTTTCCTTTAAAAAGACTTTCAAGACTAACAGGATCAGATAAAATGGCACATGATTTTTAAACCCACATCACACTTAATCATTACATATTAACTACATTACAATGATAACAGCAAAGATGAATAGGTCTTCCAGGAGTGCTAGTGATCCAATTAAAGTTTTGTTCTTTCATTCAGATATTATTAATATTCTTTTTAATAGGTCTGACAGATTCCTCAATGCTTTGCAAAGAAAAAGTCAATATGCCCCAGACTGGTATTTCATCTGATGTATCACAGTATGCTAGCTCCCAGGCATAGGGGTGTGCAGCCTATTGCATTAGGGTGTACACCCTAAAGCTCAAACACTCGTGTGTGTGTACACATACAGTATCTCACAAGAGTACACCCCTCACATTTTTGTAAATATTTTATTATATCTTTTCATGTGACAACAATGAAGAAATGACACTTTGCTACAATGTAAAGTAGTGAGTGTACAGCTTGTATAACAGTGTACATTTGCTGTCCCCTCAGAATAACTCAACACACAGCCATTAATGTCTAAACCGCTTACAACAAAAGTGAGTACACCCCTAAGTGAAAATGTCCAAATTGGGCCCAATTAGCCATTTTCCCTCCTCTGTGTTATGCGACTCATTAGTGTTTTAAGGTCTCAGGTGTGAATGGGGAGCAGGTGTGTTAAATTTGGTGTTATCACCTCATAGAACTCTCTGAGAATCTGAAAAAAAGAATTGTTGCTCTACATAAAGATGGCCTAGGCTATAAGAAGATTGCCAAGACCCTGAAACTGAGCTGCAGCATGGTGGCAAAGACCATACAGCCATTTAACAGAACAGGTTCCACTCAGAACAGGCCTCGCCATGGTCGATTAAAGAAGTTGAGTGCACACACTCAACGCCATATCCAGAGGTAGTCTTTGGGAAATAGATGTATGAGTGCTGCCAGCATTGCTGCAGGGGTTGAAGGTGTGGGGGGGGTCAGTCTGTCAGTGCTCAGACCATATGTCGCACACTGCATCAAATTGGTCTGCATGGCTGTCGTCCCAGAAGGAAGCCTCTTCTAAAGATGATGCACATGAAACAGTTTGCTGAAGACTAAGGACATGGATTACTGGAACCATGTCCTGTTGAGACCAAGATAAACTTATTTGGTTCAGATGGTTTCAAGTGTGTGGCAGCAACCAGGTGAGGAGCACAAAGACAAGTGTGTCTTGCCTACAGTCAAGCATGTGGTGGGAGTGTCATGGTCTGGAGCTGCATGAGTGCTGCCAGCACTGGGGAGCTACAGTTCATTGAGGGAACCATGAATGCCAACATGTACTGTGACATACTGAAGCAGTGTATGATCCCCTCCCTTCTGAGACTGGGCCAAAGGGCAGTATTTCAACATGATAATGACCTCAAACACACCTTCAAGATGACCACTGCCTTGCTAAAGAAGCTGAGGGTAAAGGTGATGGACTGGCCAAGCATGTCTCTGGACCGAAACCCTATGCAGCATCTGTGGGGCATCCTCAAAAGGAAGGTGGAGGAGTGTAAGGTCTCTAACATCCACCAGCTCCATGCCCAAGAGGGTTAAGGCAGTGCTCGAAAATAATGGTTGCCACACAAAATATTGACACTTTGGACATTTTCACTTAGGGGTATACTCACTTTTGTTGCCAGCGGTTTAGACATTAATGGCTGTGTGTTGAGTTATTTTTAGGGGTCAGCAAATTTACACTGTTATACAAGCTGTACACTCACTAAATTGTAGCAAAGTGTAATTTCTTCAGTGTTGTCACATGAAAAGATATAATAAAATATTTACAAAAATGTAAGGGGTGTACACACTTTTGTGAGATACTGTATATTCATACAACTATTATGGGTGTGTGAAGTGATGTTGTGCCTGAAAGACCAAGGTGTTGCTATATTTGACCATGAATCCATGCAGTTGGAGTGCTTGCTCTTTAAATTATAAGATGTTTCCATGATACACACAAATCTCTCACCTTCAAACTTCTGGGTAATGGGGCAAACTTACAATATAGACTCGTGTAAACCAATTGTGTTGTAGGTTGACGTACCTAAGTACCAGTTTATATCGTTGTGGAACCAGAAAGTCCGTGTTGTAGTGAAGTGTGTGGGTATTATCAACATACTTATATGTCATAGAGTGTTTTCACACATGTGGGGAATGTAAAAACATTTATAAAATAATATAGAAAAGTACACTGTTGTGACTTCTTTAATGTGAAACGATGTTAAATCACTCACATGT
>BLSH010026815.1:320957-369834 GCA_018402905.1 Glandirana rugosa
TAAGCAGCGGTATTTGAAATCTCAAATTCCCCCAACAATCTGATCGTAGAGCACGATCGTAGCGATCGTTGTTCTATGCAGAGCTTGATCTGCAACTCAAAGCAGCGGTATGTGAAATCTCTAATTTCTGCTATCTGTCCTCAGAGCAACAGCACAGACAGCAGTAGTAAAATAATCTATCTCAGGATGCAGGATCAGGTCTTAAAATGTCTCAAATCTGTCCCTCACGCAGTCAGCTACCTTTCCCTACACTAACCCAAGGAGCATGTGACTGCAGCACTGTGACTCCAGCTTATAAAGAGGCTGGGTCACATGATGCACCGGCCAATCACAGCCATGCCATTAGTAGGCATGGCTGTGATGGCTTCTAAGGGCAAACCAGTGAAACACTTGTTGATTGGCTGCCCTGCAGCTTCTCAACACGTGGAGTAAAATAGCAGAACCCCGGACCGAACCCGAACGATTTTTGAAATGTCCGGGTCCGGGTCCGTGCCACGGACACCTGAAAGTTCGGTACGGACCCGAACGTTACAGTCCGGGTTCGCTCAACACTACTGCTGAGTAAGATTTTTTAAGGTCGAGGTAAATTTTGCGATCAAGTATGTCTCTGAACATTATCTTTAGTAGACAAGGTCACATGCCTGGCCAGGTGTATTAGGGATGCGTCAACAACTGGTGCCGAGATGAGTGGGTTAACATTTGGGTCTTTTAATGGATATAGCTTTGCTAGCTTATTATTAAGGCTAGTTTTCTATTTTGGTTTTTGCCACTCATCTTTTATCAGGTCTTCCAATTCATCTATAAATAGGAAGGTCTCTGGTTCCTTCTTTAAATTTGGGAAATATTTCAGAATCTTGTGTAGTGATCATCCCGACCCTTAGAGGCCTAATGATGACCTCCAGAGTTAGGGAGAGCTGACATCCATTTTCACAGTGTGGGTTACTAGGCACAGTTGGTGTAGTGCAGATAAAGTAAGTTGGGTGGCGGACACGAAAAAAAGAAAGAGATTTATTGTCTCTTAACAGAACTGAGGAAAGAGGGTTAGGGCCTGGACAACCTTAAACAGATGCAAAACACTTGGCAAACTCTGAGACAAGAATAGGAACCAAAAACAACTATACAAGGGCCTTTAAACTGGATTTCAGCAAGCTGTATCTGTAGACCAATGTCTCCTATAACAACTGAACTTGAAACTTCAATGCAGATCCGCACATTTGATTCACAGTGTCCCCAGTTGCAGATCTTCTCTCATATCTCACAGACTCTTACTGTAGATTTTCTCAATGAGCTCCCAGTCTCTCACTAGACTCTTCCGATCCCAGCAGCCGCTGGATCCCTTGAGCTCCTCCACAACTAGCCCGCTGTGGCTTCCAAGTGTCTCCAACACCGTCCTGCTGGGTCCCTAACTTAGCTCTTCAGCTAACCCGCTGAATCCTCTGCAAGCGTCACCCACACTGCTCCGCTGGGTCCCTGACTTGGCTCTGCTGAAGCTTTCCCAACTTCTTCACCGTCCCCGGCTAGTGAAAAAGGCTACTCTGGTACTTCTTCATTCACCACTGAACCTGACCTCTGATAACAGGAGAGGTTGTCCCTTGCTGGCGACTGTGTCCCCTTTACCTCTGACTCTGGTTGTCACTTGCCTCTGGCGACAGGAGTGGTTGTCTCTGACCTCAACTGCTTTCCTTCACCGGTGGCAAAAACTTGATTCTCCAGCCGGCAGAACCCCCGCAACTTGGTTGGGCTCCAAGCCTGAAGCCCCAACCCTGCACTGCTTGCTTCCAACCTGGATAGGCCTCAAACTGCCTAGCAGCCAGGTACTCCCAGATAGGCCTCATGTTTCTAGCCTAGCAGCCACACGTCCACCCTGACAGCTGTCCAGGTGGCACAGAACCTGATCACCTGACCCTTCCCGAATAAATAGGCTCTCCCAGCAGGCCAAGGGGCAAAGGACCCCTGCCAATTGGCTAAGATAACCTATCCACAGCTTTTTCCCAGCAGTTTCCCTTCTTCATAGGGACAACTCCGGGGACAGGGCACATGGCTGTATACAAACAGCTCTTTAACCATGCCAACATTCAAAGGACCCCAACTTTTGAAGAACTGTTCATCTTCCTGGTCAACAAGGTCCCCTTGCAGTCTAAAGGTATCCCAGTCTGGCCTTGGCACAGCCGGGGACTGAGAATGGTTTCCCTCATCAAAGGAGGAACAGAACATGCTAAAACATTGCGACATAAATCAACATGTCGCTTTTCAGAGGGAGGCACACTGGCAATTCCAAAACAGGCCAGCATGACTCAATTTTTGGAGAACTCCCTGCAACTGCTGGCATCCCCGGAGTAACTTTTCTTCAAGTGTGGAGCAATCTTTAGCAGGTCAACACTACTCCACCAACAAATTTTTGTAATCCACAACGGTTCAGGTAGATTTTTTTTTTCCCACGGTTCAACAGGATTACCAATAATATCTAGGATCAGGGGCAGCTGTACAGATCTTCCACTTGTATAAACAGTACTAATATAGTATTGGAGGTCCTTCTGCTTAGGCCTGCAAATAACGACACAGTCTGAGTAAATATGGCGGCCATAGTCCCAGATCTGGGAAACATTGGCATACTTCTCAACGTACCTTGCTGACAACTGTTTGAAACTGACTTGCAGAGGGATTTTAAGAAAGCTCTGAATGGCAGCACACACCCACTGTGCTTTTTTTTCCTGAATCCTCTCTTCCAACTGAGCAGGTATATAGGGATACAAATAGCCATATTCCTCAGCCACTTTCTTAACAACAATGCACTGCAACTTGGACAGCCTAGGTAGTGTTGTAGGGTCTCCGTATCCGAGTATTTGAGGCACGTTGGACCTGATGCCCAGCAACAATGTCAGGTCTGCCAGGTGGCTTCGCTAGGAAGACCAGTTTATCTGTAGCAGTTTTAGGGGCCCAATTTGCCCAACATTCTTCTTCAAATGGCCTAGTAAGGCACAAACGTGGTGCTGTGCTGGTGGACAGTTCAATCTTAATGTTAGCAACCTGCACAGAGAGGACTTCATCCTCTTCCACATCACAGGGTTGCTCCTCATCACTATCAATCCACTTCTCAGGCCATGACAAAGTGTCTGAAAACAATTCAGAGATCCGATCAGATGGGAAATCTGACCCATATAGCAAGTAATTGTGCTGTAAGTTTGAAAATGACTTGCTGAGCTATTGCTAGGCTTGCCAAGCTTGTTGCACAATTGCAGTAAGTCTGCATTGCATGACTCCAGATCAACTTTCTTTGCAAACGCTCTGCAAGTCTGCTGTAAGTTCTGGTTCAGTTATGTTGTGTAATAATTATACCACCATAGGGGGTCACTGTGGCAAATTTTTATCGTTGCTTCCTGCTGTATGTAATGATTTTCTTTAATTGGTGCTGGGGCAGCCATAGAATTACTTTGGGAGTGATGTGCAGAGAGGTACCATGAGATCTGATATGGATAAAAAAGAGGGGAAAAGAGAAAGTGGGACTTTAAATGAGGGGTGTCAATGCAGACAGATATTGCAAGGAATATACTGTATATGTATATTTTATTGAACAAATACAGGTACATTTGAACATTCCATAGTCTGGAGATACATAATGCATTGTTAACTAGTAATATACCATATGCAAAAAAGCTGCCATGTAGATATACACATTGACCATACACATACATAACATTTCACTTGATAAAATTCAAATACATAAAATTGTATACACAGACCAATAAAATTGCAAAATAGTAAGCCGATCTGGTCAGGGCATCCTAAAAACTCTACGCATTTCATGGCTCTCTGCCACTCATCAGGAGTTAGGTGCGAGTGTATAAGTATAAATATAAAAAAATATGAGTTAATTGACCGCTACCCTCTAAAAGGGAGAAAAAGCTGTAAGGGAGCAAAGGATCTATACTCACAAGTTGGCTGAACAGTGCCCAACTGATATCAATGGATGCCCCAGACAATTTGTCTTCCCCCGGGCTCAGGTGGGGTACCCCAACCAAAACAGAAGGAGCCCAAAGGCAGGCTGGGTTGACATGACACACATCCCACATGGAGAGAGTATGTAAACTGTGATAATCTGAATGAATTGTAAAAAAATACAAAAAGTGCATGAATGAACCATGAGCTGGTAAAAACTAAGTACAATGTGTATGACTGGGGGGGGGGAGTGGAAAGAGGGGGGTAGAGAGTGGAAAGAGGGGGGAAAGAGTGGAAAGATGGGGGGAGAGTGTAAAGGGGGGATCGAAAGATGAGGGGGAAAGAGGAGGGGGGAAGGGGGGAAGAGTGGAAAGGGGGGAGGGGTAATGGGGGAAGATACTGGGGGTGGTGGATGGTGTGGATGGTCTTGGAAAGACCTCTCTGTAACTTACGTGTGGAATACCATGGATGAACTGTGTGTGATGCCTCTCTGATGATAAACACATGTGCAATGGTTTGCCCACCTGCCCTGGCTAAATATGGGCCAAATCAAGGGCGTGTCCCCCACCAACAGATAAAATAAGGAACGGACAATGAAATCCACCCTCAGCACATGCCAAAGGTAGAATTATGCCTGCCCCAAATCTGGTGAGAGTTGGACTGAGACATCCCCGCATCGGATGATGCCACGAGCGGGGCGCATACATAACGCCAATGCGCAGGAGTGTCCCCCGCCCACAACTCAAAGGAGGTGAGTAGGGGAGGCGCTGCTGCACATCGCGGCCCCGGGAACTAGACACAGTCCCCGTGCCCCCTCATCCATGATCTGAGCCAGCCCTATTCTGGTTTGGCTCATATAGAATAATAGAAGTCCAGTGTAAATGTGAATGTATAGGTACAACCTACGATTTATGTAGAGAAAAATGTGTATGATAATTAATTGATATTATGGCGTGGTAGATCACTGTAAGGAACGGGTGTCTTCCACCCAAGAATTATAAGCAAGAAAGAAGGATGTGATCTAGCCATCACCGCAATGACAAACCTCCATCCCTATTATACACTCCCGCCCCTCTTTCCACTCTTTCCCCCTCATCTTTCCACTCCCCCCCTCTTTCCTCTCCCCCCCTCTTTCCACTCTTCCCCCCCTCTTTCCACTCTCCCCCCTTTCCACTCTCCCCCCCCCCCTCTTTCCACTCTTTACCCCCCTCCCCCTCCCAGTCGTACGCATTGTACTTAGTTTTTACCAGCTCATGGTTCATTCACACCCTTACACATTTTTTTGTATCTTTTCACAATTCATTCAGATTATCACAGTTTACATACTCTCTCCATGTGGGATGTGTGTCAAGTCGACCCGGCCTGCCTTTGGGCTCCTGTTTGGGTTGGGGTACCCCACCTCAGCCCCGGGGCAGACAAATTGTCTGGGGCTCCCCATCCATTGATATCAGCTGGGCACTGTTCAGCCGACTTGTGAATATAGATCCTTTGTTCCCTTACAGCTTTTTCTCCCTTTTAGAGAGAGAAGTATGCTGTAAATATCCATGCCACAAGCAACACCCATAATGAGAGAGCGTAAAGCGCTCGTTGATGAAGGATGGCAGAGACCTCATCAGAAGACCAATTTACAGTACGGGTTCCCAAAGCTTTATGCCCATAAGATGGCTGATGTATGTTTATGCACTGCATTTCCAGGGGTGGATGCTGCCCTCTAGCGTCTGGCGCATCAAGTGTCTTTGGCTTTTTATAACTTAGTTGCCTTCAGAGATCCTAGGGATGAGAGAGTGGACTTGTCCACACCAGATGCAGTCCGATATGTTTTTACATCAAGAACGCATGGACAGTGTTTAACTTGGATTCCAATTACCTAGTTCACACCCGTGCAGCGCATTCTACGGCAGTCAACAAAAGTAGGATGTTACATTGTTTCGGTATGGAACTCATCTAGAAAGTGGCAAAACGCATTGAGAATGCATCAAGAACATTCATGCAGAAACACATCTGGAACACAGAAATTGTGGTGATCGGGCCATCAGGCTTGTACAGAATCTATTCAGTGACAGATTTTGCCGGTCAACCAGCAATATCGTTAACTTCGAGGGTGTATACTCTCCTATATTCCTGGTACCCAAAGCATACAGAGAGCTCAGAATGGTGTTGGTTCTGAGGTCCTTAAATCAATTCATCAGCCCCAGAAGATTCAGGATGGATCCAGTATATATGATATCAGTAGTGCAACCAGGAGATTGACTAATTTCAATCGATTTGGCAGATGCCTATTTACGTGTCCCGATTGACAAACACCATCAGAGGTACCTCAGATTGGCAGTAGAGGAAGAGCATTATCAATTCAGACGTTTGCCCTATGGCATCAACACAGCACCCAGAGTCTTCTCCAAGATCCTGTCGGTGACCATAGCATTTATCTGTTTACAGGGGCTAAAAAATTTTCATTATCTAGACAACATCCGAGTTATTGCACATTCAAGTGAGCAGCTTGCGTTACAGCGCGACAAGGTAATAGGGATCCTGTCCAACTTTGGATGGCTGATATACAGTCAAGAGAGCAACCTCCCTCCTGCTCAATGGATGGAGTATTCAGGCATGGTATTCGACACAGGACGGATTCTTCTGCCATATCGCAAGGCGACTGAGCTGAAAGCATGTGTCTACAGGGTGATGGAGGCTCAGATGTTATCGGCAAAAGACTGTATGACAATGTTGGGGATATTCACCGGCTATCCTGGCGGTACCGTAGGCAAGGTTCCACACGAGAGCTCTTCAGATGTCCTTCCTGAGGCAATGAAATGGCTGGTCATTGGACCAGAAGATCTGGGTGCCAGCATGTGGATGGAGTCTGATGTTCTGATGTTCAGTCTTTGTCAGAGGGGGGATACCCAGCATAGACCTGATGGCGACACCAGGGAATGCACAGGTGCCAGAGTTCACAGCAAAGTTCAGATACAACGAGGGGATAGCCCAGGTTGCCTTCTCAATCTTATGGCGGTTCCCCCTAGTGTACCTGTTTCCTCCAATCCCATTAATCATGAGGGCTTTGCTGAAGATTGCAGAGGAGGTGCATATCATTATAATTGTACCCTTCTGGCCCAGGAGACCAGGGTTTCCTCTGCGCTTGCAGAGTGTGTCTGCCCCACCAGTATGCCTACCTCTAAGGAGGGATCTACTACAGCAAGGACAGTGGATTCACCCGAATCCAGGGTGACTGCAGCTAACGGCCTGGCTGTTGAATCGGTCAGATCGAATGCACAAGGCCTCTCAGAGGAAATAGTCGCTACATTACTGAGGGCAAGGAAGGCTACAACAAATGCCACATACTCCAGAATTTGGAGAAAGTTTGCAGACTTTGGATCGCAACATTTTCTCCCCATTAACTTGAAGTATTGCGAACATTTTAGAGTTTCTGAAAATGGCTCTGAATGTTGGCTTGGCATATAACTCTATTAAAGTGCAGGTGTCGGACCTGTCTTCTTTCTCCGGACATACAGTAGATGGGCTAATGTGCCTTTAATAAAGCAGTTCCTCAGAGCTGCAATAAGGGTGTGCCCCCCAAGGAGGAGCCTCATCCCAACCTGGGACTTGGGCATGGCCCGAAAGCCACTGTTGCAGCCCCCATTTAGCCCGGCAGAATAATATACACTTGGCTTTCTAACAATTAAACTGCTCTTTCTGAAGGCCATTACAATGGCCAGAAGAGTGTCAGAATTAGCAGCCTTTTCCTGTAAAGAAACGCTCTGCATTGTGTATCCAGACAGAGTGATCATGTGGCCTGCTTCAGCCTTAGCCTCTAAGGTAGTCTCAAAATTTCAGGTAAACTGAGAGTCAGTGCTATCTCGTTTCACGCAGCCTCCAGATCAAAGGAGCCAGTTGGATTTGGGACCTCTAGACTGGGCCGGTTTAATATCAACATAACTTCGGAGGGCACAACAGATACGCAAGTCAGGTAATCTGTTCATCTTCCCATTAGAACCCAGGAAAGGGGAGGCAGCACCTTCAAGGATCTTATCCACCTGGATTATGAGGACTATTTCCTAGGCAAACAAGCAGCAGGGCCTTGCCCCTCCGCAGACTATACAAGATCATTCTACTAGAGGGATGGCAGCTTTGTGGGCATCCATGGCAAAGGTCCTGGTGGGGGACATATGCAGGACCGCTAGCTGGAGTACCTGTGAGACTTTTGCTCGGCACTACAAATTGAATGTAGTCATCCTTAGTCCTTCGATGTTTGGAGCGGCGGTAGCATCAGCTTCTATGTTCAATTAAAGTATAGTGAAGCATGGAATTGGGCGAGTTGTCATTTCTTTCCCACCCTCTATTGGCTTGGGTATATTCCATAGTGTGCTGATGGGAGGACGACCAGGAAAATGGAAAATTGTTATTAATACTCACCGTAATTTTCCTTTCCTGGTCCGTCCTCACCTCAGCACAACTTTTACTTCCCTCCCTAAGTAGCCTGTCGCCAATAAACAAAAGAACATGAGGGAGAGGGGAGGACAGGGATTTATTGCGCTGGAAGAAGGTGGTCCTGGGGGTTAATCAGGGAGAGTTAACCCATAGTGTGCTGACAGGAGGATGGACCAGGAAAGGAAAATTACGGTGAGTATTGGCAACAATTTTCCATTTTCTTGCTTAGAGATCTGATATGGAGTTCAGGGAGGTAAAAAATCAAGGAGTGACTAACCCTAATATCTCATTTGTGTAGCATAATTTGGAATGTTTTATTTTTCCTTGTTTATAAGCTGAGATTTAGCAGAAAATGTGTGTATTTAACGAGAGGTGGAAATAGAAACCTCAAAGACCCAGTGCAAGAAACCTGGTAGTTTCACCATTGTATAGAGAACTACAAATCCCAGCAATACAGTAACAACGCAGAATGCTACTAGCTATAGGGGGTGTATATAGAGAGCCATGCATTGTATATAGATGATTGTAGTGTGCTGTAAAGAGATCCAATCATTGTGCTTTATACAAAGCGACCCGTGCATTGTACTTTATACAGAGCGACCCATGCATTGTACTATATACAGAGCGACTCATGCATTGTGCTGTATACAGAGCGACCCATGCATTGTGCTGTATACAGAGTGACCCATGCATTGTGCTGTATACAGAGAGGCCCATACATTGTGCTGTATACAGAGAGACCCATGCATTGTACTGTATACAGAGCGACCCATGCATTGTGCTGTATACAGAGAGGCCCATGCATTGTGCTGTATACAGAGCGACCCATGCATTGTGCTGTATACAGAGAGGCCCATGCATTGCACTGTATAGAGCAAACCATGCATTGTGCTGTATACAGAGAGATCCCTTTCATGGGAAATAGGAAAAGGTGGATACTTTTGTCACCATCTATACTGGGCTCACCTCACTCTACAGAGGTCTCATGACCTTTCTGGTCTAGACATGCTTTATATCCCTGACAGTAAAGCACATAGATAAGCGGAGGGTTCCCCCACTAGTGGTTTCTCTATTGTGCTGTATTGGGCTTGGTCTATAAATGGCTAGATTTGCCTCCCTACATTGTGTGCAATGTCTACCATTTCCCTCTTGCATTCTGGTGACATCTTCTATAGCTTTATACCTGGCTGGCTATTCTCTGCAATCTCTGTATTTATGCATCTGTTGTCCCTCAATCTGACAGCACAACGATTCCCATCATGGGATGCCCTGTGCATTTGTACATATGTAATAATAAAAAATGGTGCGCCAATTCAGCAAACTATGCTGCAAAAATAGACAAATATGCATAAATGACTATCCCTCATTTAAAAAAAAAAAAAATGCAGTAATATGTGATAATACATGAAACAGTGATAAAAGTGCTTCAAAAGCAGATATTTTATCATTTTTTATGCAATGGATGAATATCTGCTTTTGATTCAAACACTTTTATCACTGTTTCACGTATTATCGTACATTATTGTATTTTTCTTTTTTTTAATTAGGGATAGGTATGCATGCCTATTTGTCTAGTCTATTTGTCTAGTTTTGCTGCATAGCTTTTTGATTTAGCCCTCTTCATTGCTGTTTCACTTATTATTGTATATTATCGCATATTACTGCATTTTTTTTTAAATGAGGGATAGTCATTATTAGACTTATGCATGGCTGAAAAATTTGGGGTTTTTTTCATTTTGTTTTTTTTTATTTTTTTCGGAAATTCGAAAAATTCAGAATTCGGAAATTAGAAAATTCGGAAATCGGAAATTTGCGGTAATTCGGTAATTGTGTTAATTGCGGTAATTCAGAAATTTGTGGTAATTCGGCAATTGCGGTAATTCTGCAACTGCGGTAATTCGGAATTTTGGAAATTTGCCAATTGCGGAAATTCAGCAATCAGAAGAGCCGAAAATCCGAAATTTGGAAAATCGGAAATCCGAAAATTCAAAAAGAACATTTGAAATAATAATGAACTAATAAATAACTATTAAATTATAGGTATTGGAATTTCCTTGACAATATGGCTGTTAGTGATAAATTTCATATTTAAGTTCACTAACAGCCAAATTTTCAAGGAAATTCCAATACCTATAATTTAATAGTTATTTATTACTATTATTTCAAATGTTCTTTCTTATTTGCGAATTTCCGAATTTAGGAAATCCGGAAATAAGAAAGAATATTTGAAATAATAACTTATTTCAAATTTTTTTTTATTTCCGAATTTCCGAGGAAATAAGAAAGAACATTTGAAATAATCATAATAAATAACTATTAAATTATAGGCATTGGAATTTCCTTACAAATTAGGCTGCTAGTAAACTTAAATATGGAATTTATCACTAACAGCCATATTTTCAAGGAAATTCTAATACCTATAATTTAATAGTTATTTATTATTATTTCAAATGTTCTTTCTTATTTCAGAATTTTGGAAATTTGGAAATAAGAAAGAACATTTTAAATAATAATAACTTATTATAATGTATACGTTATAATAATAAATTCATAACTTATTATTTAAAATTTTCTTTCTTATTTCCAAAATTTGAAAATTCGGAAATGAGAAAGAACGTTTGAAATAAAAAAATAAATAACTACTAAATTATAGGTATTGGAATTTCCTTGAAAATATGGCTGTTAGTGATAAATTTTATATTTAAGTTCACTAACAGCCAAATTTTCAAAGAAATTCCAATACCTATAATTTAATAGTTATTTATTATTATTTCAAATGTTTTTTCTTATTTCCAAATTTTGGAAATTCAGAAATAAGAAAGAACATTTCAAATAATAAGTTATTAATTTATTATTATAACTTATTATAAATTATAATAAGTTATTATTTCAAATGTTTTTTCTTATTCCAGAGTTTCTGAAATTCAGAAATTCGTAAATAAGAAAGAACATTTGAAATAATAATAAATAACTAAATTATAGGTATTGGAATTTCCTTGAAAATATGGCTGTTAGTGTTAAATTTCATATTTAAGTTCACTAACAGCCTAATTTGTAAGGAAATTCGAATACCTATAATTTAATAGTTATTTATTATTATTATTTCAAATGTTCTTTCATTTTTCCGAATTTCGGAATTTCAATTCGGAAATTCGGAAATAAGAAAGAACATTTAAAATAATAATAAATAACTATTAAATTGTAGGTATTGGAATTTCCTTGCAAATTTGGCTGTTAGTGAACTTAAATATGAAATTTAACACTAACAGCCATATTTTCAAGGAAATTCCAATACCTATAATTTAGTTATTTATTATTATTTCAAACTTTTGCTGTAGACTTGAGAGGCTCTTGTTGTAGAACTTGCAGACTTCTTGCTGTAGACTCGCTCTTGCTAGAGACTTGCAATGCAAATTTGCTACAAAGTATCAACTAGAACTTGTGCTTCAAGTGTTATGCAAGTCTACAACTTGCCAGGGAAGATGTGCAGCAAGTTGCCAGACTTACAAATCAATACTGCCACAAATGTGTGGCAAGTTATCCTTGCTATCTGGGGAGTTGGATATAGAGGAGCACTCTTCGGCTTGGATCAGGTTGCGCTTCAAACTAACAGCGGCAAGCACAGCAACCTCATCTTCCTTGCTGGCCACAGGTTATACAGCCCCCACTGGCACACTACTTTCACCCAATTCAGGCTTACCAGACTCCGGTGTCTTTCTCCCAGGAGGTTCCACCATCAAGGAACCCAGGTGGGCCAACCGCAGCCATGGGGAGTGACTGGATCGTTTGGTCCTGGAGCAGCCACAGAGATGAGAGGAGCAGCTTCTCGTACAAGCTGTGATGGTAAGGGGACTCTCGATGGTTTCCTCGGCTGGGATGGCAACATTTCTGTCCAAATCCCTCTGTAGTGTCCATGGAGGTTTGGCTGGCAAGACTACCTCAAGTAGGTGTTCCCCGCAGTGTCCGCGAATGTTCCAAGGCTGCAGATTCGTGGCCAGGCCCGAACATTTTCCGCAGATCAGCCCAAGAGCTTCATAGCCTCCTGCAGTGTATAATGCAAGGCTACCTTTCGGTGTGTATCTCACTCCGGTATCTGTCAGGGTGCCCTTCGATCTGCTCAAACTATGGCCGGTACCCGGAACACACACCCTCCTAGCCACCATCGCGGCTCCAAACTGCACCATCTTCTCTGCACTACAGAAAAAATACAACTCTAGAGGGAGCAATGGCGACACACATGGCAGCATTTCCTTCTCCTCCTCTGCAGAGCAGTTCCTCCTCCCCCTGCCAACGGATTGCTTCACGTGTTCTCTAAGAACTCCATTGCCCGCCTCCTCCCTCTCGCGGAGCGCGAAAACTTTAATGGAGTCTGCTTTAACCCCTGTGGCACTGGTGCAAAATGTCAAACGACCTTGCCGACACTTTCCCATGAGCACTGAGACACGTTGATTCTTCCCCACATATTTCACATGGATAATAACACAGTCTATGAGGAATAGAGATGTTACTTGCCACCTTCCCACGGAGCCAGACAGAATCCCGGTGTAGTTGCAATCTTGCAGACATAACACCTTTGCCCCACATTGGGCACCAAATGTAGCAATGATCCCGACTCCTAGAGGCCTAATGGTGACCTCCAGAGTTAGGGAGAGCTGACATCCATCTTCACAGTGTGGGTTACTAGACATAGTGGGTGTAGTGCAGATAAAGTAAGTTGGGTGCCAGACTCTTTGAGAATGCAAAAGAAAGAGATTTATTGTCTCTTAACAGTACTGAGGAGATGGGTTAGGGCCTGGACACCCTTAGGCAGATGCAAAACACTTGGCAGACTCTGAGACAAGAATAGGAACCAAAAACAGCTATACAGTTCAAGGACCTTTAAGCTGGATTGCAGCAAACTGTATCTATAGAAGGCTGTCTCCTATGACAACTGAACTTGTAACTTCAATGCAGATCCGAACACTTGATTCACCGTGTCCGCAGTTGTGGATATTCTCTCACATCTCACAGACTCTTACTGTAGATTTTCTCACTGAGCTCCCAGTCTCTCACTAGACTCTTCCGATCCCAGCAACCGCTGGATACCTTGAGCTCCTCCAGTCCGTGATGGCGCTCTAATCTTGAGAGCGAAACGCGTTGACGTCATTTCCGGCCCGTCGCAGCTTTCCACGTCACGTCCGCCAGCGGGGGGGAGACGAGCGGTTGTTTGTCTACCAGTCACCACACCGTGTAGTTTGTTTTTACATGCGATTTCTCCATGGATTGTCTTGTAAGTAGAATACCATTTGCGCAATAAACTTATATTTTTTTACGGTCTACACTATGAGTGTCCCCTTGTTCTTTTGAGCTACCAAGGATTGATGGTTTTTGGGATTATCACTCTACCTACCTGCTCCAGTGCTCGGCCAGGAACCACCCATATTAACCCTCCGCTCTGCTGACTGCAAAGCAGTAGGTCCACGTCCTGCGGTGAGTGGGGATACAAGAGGGGTCCTGGCACCTGGCACTTTTCTGCACTGTTTGCACAAAGTTTATGAAGCACTGAAGAGCACTGCTGTCACCTTATCACCTATGTCACTTAATGGTTGAATGTCTATGTATTATTAATCATTTGTGGACATTTATGGACATTGTTTTGCACCTTATTGATTCATATGGGGTGGCGCTGGATTTGTGGTTATATATTAGCAAGATTAGGCTGGTGTAGTAAGAGAGAATATAAAGCAGAGCTTACCAGAGCTGGTAGCAGGTGAGTTAGGGAAGGAACTGGCAGAGGCAGCATCCGGTGTGTGCGTCCTTAAGACAAAATGTTGGAAAAAACTTGTGTAGCCATGTGCTCCCTTAAGAGTGGCTGAAAGTTGTGGTTCACCTGCCTGCTGCCCTCAATCTCACGATTTCCACACATCCAAAGTCACTGAACAGGCCGGTACTTTGTTTTTGTTGTTTTATTTAGGGGTTTGAACTTGGATAGGGATTAGGGATGACTGTGGGATGCCCAGTAATTGAACACGAGACACACTATATACACCTCCAGTATATACACTTCTTCTCCTCCAGCACACTACTTGCTGACCATTACACTTCTCCTGTACCTCTCTCCAGTACACTACTTGCTGACCGTTACACCTGCTCTCCTGGTCCGAAGAGAAATTTATCAGACCTCCATGACACTTCTTCTTCACCACAGCTAGCACATGGTGAGGCCTGCTGCAGCCACGTGCAAGGCCTCAGATCCCCTCTTTGTGGGTAAGAGTCGCAGGTTTCCTTCCCCGAAACCATGCAACCTCTTTAGTGTAGCAAAGTACGTTGGTGCTAGCCGGGACTTTGGATGAACTACAACTCCCAGCCCATCCATCCTCCAGACCCATCTGGTCTGTCCTGTGGTCTAATGACTCTCCTTCCCCTTGGTTGGCTCCTCCTGGCCTCCACAGACTGCTCTCTCTCTCTTCCCAGAATGTCCCAGCCTTCTCCTCCAACTCCCAGGGGCCGCCACTCACCAACTTTATGGTGGATTCCTTTAAAGAGTATCCCTCCATGTAGACTTCAGCTGCTCTCCTGCTTCTCCTGTGCCACCCCAGGAGCCGACTCCAGCTCCTGGCTGCACCCAGGCCTCAGGTTCACGCCCCCCCAGATGGGGAATCCCCTCCTGGACAATGCCTGATCCGCAGCTCCTGACTACATCCTCACTCTTCCACCGAACTCTCCTGACACCTGCTGGCAGATAGCTGTATTTAAAGAGGCCTGCCCCCTGCCAATCCAGCCACTGGATTTGTCAGAGCTCCTTGTCATACATCAGGAAGTGACACCTCCTCATCCATCCCTCTTCTAGAGCTTTCCCAGCTGAAGGGGAGGAATCTCCAAGGAGTGTACCTTCCTTCCATCTCCAGCCCCACCCCTGAGCCACTCCCAGCCCAGATCAAAACATTCAGGCCTGCACCTACAGTCAGGCCTGACTAGATTTTTCTATACTATAGGGGCGCTACACTTGTTTATAAAGAGTAAAGGTGCAGAGGGAAGAAGAAAACATTACAGGAAAGCTTACAGATAAGCAACAACCTGGGACAAAGCATGCTAGATCCTATACCCTTACCCTTAAAGCCTGCCCTTAGAACCACTCATTAGCACCTACATGCCTGTACATTTGGACCAGTGGTTGTTTATGTGCAGCCACTGTATCCGAATAGACTCCAATTGACTGAATGCACACAGCGCCTGGAAGTTAGAGATGCTGCAAAAACAAAAAAAGACATTGTGTATGGGGCCATATTATTATTAACATTACAATACAGGTTTTATATAGCGCCAACAGTTTGCACAGCGGTTTACAAAATTAAGGCAGACATTACAGTACAATACAATTTGGTACAAGAGGAGTAAGAGGGCCATATTACTAGGCATAAGAAAAAATACCAGTGTAAGAGACATGGATGACTTTAGAGCATATTATAAAATCCAAAAGGCTGAGTAGTTACTGGAATACATTTTGACTAAAATGAATGACCAGGCAAAGCAGGTAAAATCTTCAAAACCTGTATACTGGCTTGGTTAGTTTCTAATATTTTGAGACCTATAAGATCTATTAAACAAAGGGGTAGACAGCACTGCTTTGCAAGAAATAAAAAGTAGTTGCTATAGGGATTTTCTTATGACCCACAGCTGTGACAGGTCATGTATTAAGTCTAAGACGTAGACTTATGTTTCACACTGTTATACCTCTTAAGGGATGGTTGAGTCTTTTTATTGCCTTACAATTTGTTGAAATTTATCATGAAGAGAAAGAGAATTCTTTTTTTTTCAGATTATGAGGGATGAACTATGAAACTGGTATAGATGAGTCCAGTTATCAAACCCTTCACGGCAAAGGGAGACTTGGAGAAAAGGACAAAGACAGAGCTGTGGATAGGACTATGACCAAGTCAGGGACAGAAAGAAACAGGAATCAGCGGGAATTAAAAAGTCTTTAGCAGCCTTTTTCCATCAGGGTGCCTAGGCACCCTGGGGTGTCTTCGGGTTTCTTCAGGGGTGCCTTGGAAAAATTCCTAAAAGTGCCCAAAAATGTAAGTGGGTGGATAAGCCTGCCTTTTAGCTACACAAAGCCACAGGTTTTCATTGCATATCATTACAACCTTCTAGCCACCTGTGTCCTAACATCCAATAACATCATTGGTTGATAAGGAGGACGTCGGGTGCCTACACAGCATCCTTTTTTGCCCCTTCCCATCACTCTCTGTCAGCACTGGGGTCATGTTAGCTACTTTTGTGGATTTCACTGCATTGTGTAAGACATACATTTAATTTTTTACATTTTAGAATAGGGTACCTTGAGAATATGCATAATTTTAAAGGATGCCTCGAATGAAAAAATGTTGAAGAACACTGGTCTATAGGAAACCATAAGAACAGTGGGTGTGACTGGTGCCAGATGCCACTACCGTGGGAGCTAAAGCACTGTGTGAATGAGACGCTATAGACACATAAAGTATGTAAAATATCCTGGTCAAGTATTGGTCTATTCTATGAGAAGATCCCCACCTAACCACATCACTCACTACCCAACCAAAAGTAGCTTACAGGAGAGCTAGGAACATTAAAAGCAAAATAGGGGGGCATGACCGGAAGCCGACCTGGATGGCAGCTTGATCCCCCGCTAACTTCAGCTGCTAAACGGGGAAAACTTCTACTCCACAATGGGCAAATCTAAACATGCCCATTCTGCTAAAGCCCGTGGATCATCTCAGCCTCCCCCTGGCTCTGCAGCCAGCCTCTGGGACTTCTTTGTGCCAACAGAAGGAACATCCAGCAGAGCAGCCAAGATGGCACCAACGGCCTACTCAGATGGCGCCGGGAATCCGCCGCGATCCTCTTCCCTCCACCAGATACATCATCTGGCTCCATCTGAGCTCCAATGATCACCAGGGAGGGAGAATGGATCCTCATATGCCTCAGGAGTGGTGAGTCAGACACTGTGGCTGAATATGGATACAGCCACAGCACACGAGGCTCCATCCACCTCACTAGGCTGCTCTCCTGAGCCGTACACGCAGTGTACCAAAGCCTTCCCATGGCTACTGTGGACGGCTTCGGATCCATGCCTGGGACATGGCAGACCTGGCCCTCCCAGACCCGCATGGGCCCTGGCCATCTCCAGCACCCTAACGGGCCTCATGGAGAAGTCTCCACAGGCTTGACTCTGCACTCCCTGCTCCCCTAGAGCCCAGAGGCCCTCTTGCTACAGGGACTCAAGTGCAACCAAATGGACACCTGAATCTGCTATAACATATGCTCAGATGGCGGGGTCCCTACACTGGCGCATCAGGAGAGCTCTAACAGGCCGAGATCCCAGGGCATCCCAGAGTGGTATGAACCATGGGACACACCACCACAGCCTGCTTCTGCTGCCGAGCCTGCAGGGCTCCATACAGCCAGCTCAGTCCTCACACAAGACACCTCAACATGCTGCCTTAGATCAGCTACCTCCAGTCCCACCCTATATGCTTGCTTATTTACAGGCTATACTGACCAAGGCAGATTTCAAACAACTGGTTGAGGATGTTAAATCCACCTGCTGTAAGGAAATCCAAGTGCTCCATGCTAACTTTAAACATTTGGCGGACAGAGTAGAATTAGCGGAAGAAGAGATCCAAGAAACTAAACTGGCAGTACAACATGCTCACGTCCAAGGGGCAGATCATTGCACCATACTCAGAGAAATGCAACGCCATTTAGAGGACTTGGACAATAGAGGCCGTAGGAATAATATCCGGGTGAGGGGTCTCCCTGAAATTGAGGGTCCTGAGGATTTACAATCCACCCTACAAACATTGTTCAATGACATCTTGGGTGAACCTCATACCAAACCTATTGAGATAGACAGAGCTCATCGTACCCTTTGACCAAAAGGTCCTTCCTCTAAACTGCGTGATGCCATATGCAGAGTTAACTCCTTTCCCCTAAAGGAAGATATCAAGCGCAATGTGCGCACCCTATGCAGGGTAGTTTTTGACAACACTCCAGTTCAAATATTCCCTGACCATTCCTGGATTGCCCTCCAGAAGCGCAGACTGCTCCAACCCTTATTGCTCTTACATTCAAGAAGCGGATATCACCTGTCAATGGGGATTTCCTTATAGACATACAGCAAAACATAAAGGCAAATCTGCTCTCCTGCAATATCCAGAAGACATCAACACCTTTTGTAACATTCTGGAAATTCCAGCTCCTCAACTCCCTGAATGGGATCTGGTATCTATCTCACCTCCGCCCCCTACGGTTTGGCAGCAGGCTCTACTCCATAAGAGGTCCCAGGGTCCGGAGACCCTACGCAAAACAACCAAACCTAGAAATAAGTGATTTGTCTGATGCAACTTATAGCCAGAAGTGCCTGTTTTTTCTTCCTTTTTTGTTTCTCTTCTAGCCTACAGTTATTCTTCCCACAGTCACCATATTAGCTCATCTGAACAATTGTTTACTTAGATGGCAGCTGGTAGCTCTCTTAGGGCTTCACCATTCTTCGGTCTGGACATTTGGTGCTTGCCCCCACTGAGACTAGATCTCTGCAGGTAAATAGCTGATTCTGTTTGCTAACTGTTTTGGGTTAAATGTATTCTTTAAGAAAGGCTTGAATGATATATGCTCTAGGCACCCTACGATCTGACTATGTATTACCTGTTTTCCACACTGCACCTGCTTTAGATAGTGAAACTTATATGGGCATATCTCTTTAGAGATTTGAGAGTGGCTGAATTCTGGTTACTTAACCCTCTCGGGTTTTCCCCCCTACAGTTCCTTCTATACTAGTTGATACAGTGCTCTATTTCTCCACTGTGTCTCCTCCTATCCCCCCAGACCTAGAAGGCCCCCTTTCCTTTTTGGCTTGGTTTCCAGTTTGGGTGGATATTTAGGAACTCTCCCGAATTTGTTTCGTACAAATCAAACTGCTTTGGTTTTAATGTATATTACATTTGACATTATATGTCTTGGTTCTAACTTTCTCTCTTTCTACCAATCTCTTTTTGTCTATTTTCTTTGTTTCCTTACAGTGATTGCTGCACTCCCCTCTCCAGAATGGATGCAGATCATTAGTATGGACAGATAAGTATTCTGAAGACGTTTTGGGATGTATTCAGAGGACCATGAGAAAAGTAATACTTTGATCCAGATCTTCAGCGAACTGTCCCCGATCGCCTTGGCAAAAAGTAGCGCTCTGCGACCCATTACCTCCCATCTTCAAACTCACAAGATTCCCTACTATTGCGGATTTACATTCCACCTGAGTGTCACGAAAGAGGGGGTCCAACGCGTCCTCCGTGACCTGTAAGAAGGAGAAGCCTTTCTCAAAAATCTGGACCTTCCTCCACTCCCTACGGAAGAATTACTGATTCCATCTACTACTCCATGGGCCCCATCAGCTCCTTCCAGGCTCTGGACCCCCACAAGAGGAAAAGGAATGAAGTCCTTCTCCACTCCCCAATGATCCCGTTGCCCCAGACAGCCAACTTGATTGTCTTCTGGACATCCTGCAGTATTTCTACTCTGGATCACGGATCCATGTTGCTCTTTCTATGGGTATGGTTTCATCTCACCTTTTTTTCTGTTAGGGGGGTCCACTTTTTAACCTCCTTGCTATTGAGGTGAAATGTTATTTTATATGTTGCATTACAAAGGCTTGCAGTGACATTTATGAGCTAGCTTTCTCGTTGGAGAAGCGTGGCATAGAACCTAGCCTCATTATCTTTGGAGGCCGCTATGTTCCCCCACATGCCCTGCGACCATGGCCATGTGCTCCTGAGATGCCTTTGCCTCTCAGGTCTACGACTGATGTTCGTATTCTGTTTTCTTAGGTCAGTTTGGCCTTTTGGTTACACTGCCTACAGTCTGTTACATGGAACATATTTTGAACCAATTTTGGTCTTTTTTTGTGTCTTTTACCTTGTTTTATGTGTCTTGCTATACCCTTCAACTTCACTTATGTTCATTATCTTCTACATACACCACTGGGGCATACCCCATTGTACTAAACCTACATATGCATAATTCCACAGCACGGTCATGGCTTTGAAAATTTTTTCCTATAATGTTAAGGGTTTTAACTCTATCAAAAAATGATGGTTGGCTTTGAAAGAGCTTACAGCCTCCTGGACAGATGTGATCCTGATTGAGGAAACCCACTTCCGCTCTGGTGGCTCTTTAAAATTTTCTTCTGAACACTTTCATGTCTTGAATGTGGCATCCGATTCATCTGGCAGGGCTGGAGTCACAATACTGGTCAGGTGCTCCTGCCCTCTCCGGATCAAGTCGTCCCACCTAGACCCTCACGGTCTGTATATCATTTTGAACTGTGATTCTGTGATTATCTGTCTAGTTCCTTTATGCTCATGAATGTCTATGCACCTAACTCTGGACAGATAATATTTCTTACCAAAGAGTTTGAAGTGTTACAGTAATTATCTCAGCCTTTTACGGTAGTTGGGGGGTTTAACATTGCTTTCCCCCCCACATGAGATAGAAGATCTCTGTTTCACCCCAAACTGCCATTGTCAATACAATCTCTAGCCACCTCTTTTCGCATTCCCTAAAAAATGTAATTGGAGACCATCTAGAGACCAAATATAAACTTCTCCACACTCTTTTTGAGTTCTTCCAGCTCAATGAGGGTTCTGTGACCAGCAGTGGTGGCTCCACCCCCGCTGGAATTTCTGAAAAAAAAAAAATAGGCCGCTGTCCCGGCTTATTTGGGAAACTTGCTGTCATTTTGCAATGATTGGTCAGCCTTTAAAGTGAATATGTGTGCGCCACCAAGGCGAACACAGATACACTGATTGACTCTGGCCTCAGTCACTGGCCTCCAGCCAGTTACTGATTGGTCAGATCATGGGGGCGGGACTGGTGGACGTGCTGGTGCTTGCACTGGGAGTGTCCAAACACGCACGCCTGTTATTCCCGCCGTGTGAGAGAGAGCTTCCTGACTCCAGTACGTACTGCTGTATACTGTGTACTGGCTGCAATATACCCCACCTGTGATGCTGAGCTGTATACTGTGTACTGGCTGCAATATACCCCTATCTGTGATGCTGAGCTGCATACTGTGTACTGGCTGCAATATACCCCACCTATGATGCTGAGCTGTATACTGTGTACTGGCTGCAATATACCCCTACCTGTGATGCTTAGCTGTGTACTGTGTACTGTGTGGTGGCAATTATACCTTGTGTGCATTATATTTTGCCTGCGCTAATAAGCGCACTTTTCAGCTCTTTTGCATAATGCATTTGAGTGCACTCGTGTTAAAGCAAGTAAGACAGACACCATAGCTGTTCTCACATTGCAAGCTCAAAAAGCAGTCCTGCCTTCCAATGCTTGGTGCTTTAATTTATATCATTCAGACATGGATAACAAAAGGACTTAGTGACTTCACAATCAGCCTTCAAGGCACAGTCACATGACATGAGCTCAATACAAACCACCAACCAATGACACACTTGTTTATATTCAAACGATACAATAGAAGAGGCGTGCATGCATGTGGATTGGCCAGCCTGTATGAGCAACAGCTGTTGGGTGGGTGGAGATGAACACTCCAGATAACAATGGAAGCCATGTGGAAACATGGCTTCCATTGAAACCAATGCGTTATGTCACAGAGGCCCTCCAAGCAAAATGCCATGCATGCAAAGCCCGAACTGCCATTACAATGAATCACTATCAAATACAGCTCTATGAACTATATCTTATAGCGATTATACTACTGTTCCATTAAAGGGTAAATTATGCACAAAGGAATATAGCTGTAGATTTCTGTCACATTGATCAGATGTGACAGAAAGCTTACAGATCATTATCCTTACAGAAAAGGCAATACTGATTCCATACAGCAAGTACATCGCCGCCAAGCAGATCAATCTGTACATAATACAGGGGCCCCCCAATTGACAGTAATACACCCGTGCCACAGAACGTGCATTGCACCTCAAAGATCCGGCGTTTGCTCCAGCGTTGACCGCTCAGGGCGCCTGCTGGCCGGGATGATCGGGCGGGTAGCATGTGGTTACCAAATAATGGAAGGTTTCCATTGTAAATGGCCTGTCTGCAATATCGGGTAAAGCCATATTCGCTGTACACAACGAATATCGGTAAACTGACACTGGGAGACAATGTGACAATACATAATAAACACATCCTAAATTTCTACAACTGGCTGCAATATACCCCTACCTGCAATGCTGAGCTGTATACTGTGTACTGGTTGCAATATACCCCTACCTGTGATGCTGAGCTGTATACTCTGTCCTGTGTTACTGAGCTGTAGTCTGTGTCCTGTGATACTGAGCTGTATACTGTATACTGTGATGCTGAGCTGTATACTGTGTCCTGTGATGCTGAACTGTATACTCTGTCCTGTGATGCTGAGCTGTATACTCAATATACAGCTCAGCATCATAGGACAGAGTATACAGCTCAGCATCACAGGACAGATTATACAGTTCAGCATCACAGGACACAGTATACAGCCCCAGCATCACAAGACACAGTATACAGCCCCAGCATCACAGGACACAGTATACAGCCCCAGCATCACAGGACACAGTATACAGCTTAGCATCACAGGACACAGTATACAGCTCAGCATCATAGGACAGTGTCCTGTGATGCTAAGCTGTATACTGTGTCCTGTGATGCTGGGGCTGTATACTGTGTCCTGTGATGCTGGGGCTGTATACTGTGTCCTGTGATGCTGGGGCTGTATACTGTGTCTTGTGATGCTGGGGCTGTATACTGTGTCCTGGGATACTGAGCTGTATACTCCTGACACAATATGTGGAATGCAGGGGACGGAGTGGGTGGATTATATAAGGGGTGGGGCTTATGAGAAATAGGAGGTGTCAAAAAGTAAGGGTGGGGCCTTGTGCCCCCCATCCTAAAAATTCACCAGCCGACACTGGTGACCAGTGCGTCCACCTTGTGGAGGCCCATGAGGCCTTTTTTCAGGGGCAGTGTATTTCTATAAGCTCTTGTTTGAAGAAGGATACAGCCTCTCTAAAGCTATCTCTGTTAGACACATTACACACTGCCGAACGACACCTTGTGCTCTCCCCCACGGTGGCTCATCTGTGATTGGTAACTTCCTTACGCAACCAGATCTAATCTTTAACGATGTCGGGTATAGCTAAATCTCTTCTTCGGGCAAAACAAAAATTCTATGAATATTCCAACAAACCCCCTAGGATGCTAATATCCAGACTTAACCCCCGACCCTTCCACTCCTTTCCTGACCACCTCAGACAATCAGATGGGACACCTACTCACTGCCACAGACAATGGCTGGGGTTTTTGGTGAGTTTTATGACAAACTCTATAATTTCCTTCCATCCCCCACTTAATCAGGAGGCTGTTTGACAGTTTTATAGCATATATAAGGCTACCAAAATTGTCCACGATTGATTTACAAAAAGTGAATGCCTCTATAACTGTGGAAGAGCTGGCCAGCACTGTTAAACGTGTACCTACACACAAATCTCCAGGCCCATCTGGGCTTCCTTATTCTTACTACAAAGCCTTTGTCCCAATCCTGATGCCACACCTGTTATCCCTCAATAACCCTCTCCTGCGAGGCAAGACCCCCCCACACATCCTTTATGCACTCTTTTATTTCGGTCATACAGAAACTAGGTAAAGATCCCTCTCTCCATGGCAACTACAGGACAATCGTGCTTTTGAATTCGGATTACAACATTTTTACGAAGATCCTGGCCAATCGCTCGTCACAACTGATATCCATATTGATTGACAGAGTCCAAGTGGGTTTTGTCCCAGCTAGACATGCAGGGCGCAACACTAGGTGTACCATCGGTCTCATAGACATAGACAGTTAAATAGAGTCTGACGTCCTGTGCTAGTTTTGAGTCTTGATGCCCAAAAAGCATTTGATGGGTTGGTTTGGCCTTACATGTTCCCCACTTTATCCAGATTTGGGTCCCAGGGCTATTTTGTTTCTGCTTTAACAGCCCTTTACTCCAGCCCCTTGTCCCAAGTCCAGATGTCCTCATTCCTGTGACAGACCTTCCCAATGTCAAACAGCACTAGGCAGGGTTGCCCTCTTTCGCCCTTGCTTTTCATTCTATGCCTAGAGCCCTTAGCCACGGCTATTCGTGTTCACCCGGACATTCAGGAAATTCCAATGCGACAAAGGGAATACAAGTTATCTCTATTTACTCTCACTAACCCCCTCATCTCTCTCCCATTCCTCCATATGCTTTTGACCCAGTTCAGTTCCCTATCTGGGTATAAAATGAATGCCTCCAAAACAGAAACTATGCCCCTCCATATCCCTCCTGAACGACCTCATATCCCTGCAAAAATCATATCCGTATAGGTGATATCCTCACTCTCTCAAATATCTAGGTATACAGATTACCCCTACCTACTCAACCTTATACTCCGCCAATTACACCCCTCTATTTAAGGATATTAATGATACGTTGAAGCGCTGGAATCTACTCCCACTGTCTTGGCTAGGTAGGATAAATGTGCTGAAAATGTTAATCATGCCCAAATTGTTGTACTTCTTTGAGACCTTAACAGTGCCTATCCCCATGCCCCAACTAAAATTGTTTAAATGATGGTTTCTCAATTTCATCTGGAGTAATAAGGCACATAGGGTAGCCAGCTCGGTGGTTTTCTGCCCCAGAAATCATGGAGGTCTAGGAGCCCCGGACATATTTAAATATTACTATGCCTCTCATCTTCCTTCGGTTGCTTCCTGGCCTAGTCTTCCAGACTAGATGGTCTGAGATCGAGATGGGATCCCTCTTCCCTACCCATCCCTGCTCTCTCATATGGTCCCCCTCCCTGTGTCAAAATCCCACAGTACAGGGGTTATGTTTGGGCCTGATGTCATTCACTTTGGAGATTTGGTGCACCTGTGCCTAAAAGTTCTCTCTCTTCACCATGCCCCCCTTATCCAACATGCTTTTTAACCCCTTAATCCCTGACAGTTTATCCCGTACTCACATGACACCCTGGACCCAAGCTGGTTTATTTCAACTATGTCAATTTGCCCACCCTGCCACTCGTAAATTTTGAACTTTCAATGACCTTCAGTCTAAACATCACATACCAAAAAATATGTTTTATTCTTATCTTCAAATTAAGCACTATTTAGCGACTCTCACCTTCCCTTACTTTGCCCAAGCCAACCGCCTTTGAACCTATCTGCTCTCAAGGCCCACACCAATTACATTTAATTTCTGCTATATACCAGTTGCTTCACAAGGCCTTTCCTTTCACTGAAGACCTTCATACGTATATGCGGAAATGGTCCTATATCATTCAGCAGCCAATTACCCTCTCCTGTTGGGAGAAGTTATGGTCCTCAACATCCAAAGTATCCAGATGCGTGGCACAGAGAGAGACGGCTTTAAAGTGCTATTATAGAATATAGAACAGAGGTACTACATTGTCAGGATCCTTCACTCTCACCTCTTTGTTGGCGCTGTGGTAAAGTGAGGGGTACCCGCTATCATATTTTCTGGCAATGTGAGCTGATTGTACCCTTTTGGTCCATGGTAATGTCCCTGCTGACTACTATGACTACTTGAGTCTTCCTTTCCATTGGATCCACTACATTACTTGCTGGGCCTTCCATTTCTTCAGATTGGGAATTTTTCTAAAAGCTAGCCTTAAACATCTTGTTAGCTGCCAAGAGAGTTATCCCAATGCATTAGCTATCTCCCAGCCCCCTCTCCCAAGACCAAATTTTAAATGTAATCTCTGAAAATTTGCAGAATGGAACACATGACAGCTATGGTGGAGGATGCCGTGACCCGGTTCAACAGGACTTGGGGTGTGTGGGACAGTTCTAAGTTTGGTTCCCCTCCTGGGTCTTCATTGGACCTGGCACAGTTGGTTACTATGGATCATAATGTTGTATTCCCCCTACGTCCTTTCTCTTCTTCTGCTGAATTAGCTTGTTGTATATTGGCCCCTGATGTATGTACTTGTACTTTTGTTTTGGTTTACTTATTTGTCAGTTTATCTGTTGTTTATATGTTTACACCCATCAGCTGAGTAGTCTACTACCTTGTTTGGAATCCACAATTGAACTACCCACAATTTGATATGTTTCTGTATAACTTCTATGACTCTACTGTTTTCTTTTTGGCTCTATCTTTCATTGCCATGTTGTTACCATGTCTTTACCATGCATTATTGTGCATTACTTTGTATGTCTTAAAAAATCTAACAAAAATACAATTATAAAAAAAAGATGTGGTAAAAAAAACTTAAAGCTGATCTTCTACAAAAATGTATAGTCCACCTGTGTTAATTTATAAAAGAAAAATCACCTAAACTCCCTGTCTACTTACCTGAATACATAGTCATGTGACAGGACTGGTCCCAGATCTTCTATCTTTTGTTCGGTAGTATTGAAGAGTCCTTAATGCAATGCCCATGTCTGTCACTGGTGAAGTGATAGCGGCCTATTTCTTGTCAGAAGGGTCCATTGGCAGGGTCTTTACAAGGTGCCAGAAGACTTTCAGGAGTGGTCATGATGTCACAACCTGAGAGGCAGAGATAAGGCTAGCCTGGACTTCAGCAGCAGATCACCAATCTCCACTACCAGAAAGGGTGCAACCAAGAGCTACTGGCATGTGATTTTGGACTCAGTAAAGGTTTAGGTTTTTCAATGTGTGAGTGGGTATGGCAGAATGGGGTGGGGTTTGTTTTGCTTAGACATGGGTTTCAAAGAAACTTTTATAATGTTTTTAAACATACAATTCTGTTATGATTGTCAAATATTGCATTTGTTCATTTCATCAGAGGCGGCCATCCATTAGGGGCACACGGGCGCTGTCCCCCATCCATGCGTCCGGCCTCCTGATCTACATGCAGGGCACCGGACACATGGATTCCAGTAGCGGGAGTGTGTTATTTTGAAACACGTGATTAGAGCCAGAGTCTAATAGCCTTCAAAAAAGGGTGGGCTACCCAGTTGTGTGACAATAGCAAATTCATTTTTGACTGAAAGGACAGGACGCTTAGGAGGAGGAGGGGGGAGCCACACAGTGAAAGCCACCATGATGCAGAAGAAGAGGAAAGGGCACAGGAGCCGCTGTCCATCGCTTCTAGGAGCCCACAACCCTCCCGCTGCCCGCTGCCCATAGGTGCCTGCAACCCACCCACTGCCTGCCGCCTGTAGGAGCCCGCAACCCGCCCATAGGAGCCCGCAACCCAGCCACTGCCTGGTGCCTGTAAGAGCCCGCAACCCGCCCGCAACCTAGATGGGGTAAGTGCCGGGTGGGTGCCACCGACCGACCAGCCGGGGGGGTAGTTGTTTGCTGTCCTCCCCAAAAAAAACACCAACCGCCACTGCATTTCATATTTACCACTTTCCACCAATAGGTGGTTAGTGCAAAACAACAAACCCACCTTATCACAAATCTGATTTACAAATACGCTTTCAATAGCATGAACAGCTTTTGTTGTAAATATAGACACAAGAAAGGCAAAGTCAAGGGTACACATAATCCAGCAGCTCCAGACATTGGAGGCTGCCCATATGCTGCAACAATAGAGAACAAGACAAGGGCCCATGGCTAGCCTAGCTCATGGAAGCATCCATTTTCTTAGAGGAGTCCTCAGTAGATTATGATTGCCACTCAATTCTGAGAGCTGCAAGAACTGTGTTACAGCCCTGCCTTTGGACATGGCATGCAGGCTACTGCTAATTGGACTCCAGTGAGATGTACTGCTTTTTCCAGATGTTCGTAAGTTGTTAATTTGCTTTTAACATTATTAAATGCAACACTTTTACTGCACAGAATTCATGCATCCTTTTCTTGCTCTGTATTGTATTGTAAATAGACCTGAACAGTAAGATGCACTCACAAATCAATGACTAAAGAGAAGCCTGTGACGCTCAACCTGTATAAGCAGTCAACAAGGACAGAAGCAGAAATTACATAGTTACATAGTTAGTCAGGTTGAAAAAAGACCATCTAGTTCAACCAAAACCAAAATTATATTTCTTATCAGAAGTCTCAGAAGCATCCTGTATTATATGATTATTTGTAAAATAGAGATTTTAAACAAATAATGAAAAGGTATATGAAACAATAATTAATAAACCATGGAACCAAAGAAAAAGTAAGGTTCCAAGGTAAAGATGCACCAAAGATCACAAAGTAGTAGGGAACTGAATGGGTAAACTTTTAAACATTGATAAAACTAAATTAAAATAAATAGACAACTAGCTATTATAATTTCACATTAGGAAGGTGTGCTCAAAAATTAGATCAGTAGTCTTGTGAGAATAAAGACTTGAAAACCTCCCATTAGTTGGTTTATTGCTCCGGTGTTTAAGTTATAAAATCAGATGGGGGCAGGATGATAAAGTAGAATACATGAGTCTTAAATAATGTAACACCTTCAGTTCCACTAGTAGCACCTGGTTAACTCTTTCATTTTCCAGAAAGTGTAGATCAGTGTAGTGCACCTGTAAGGCCGCATTTCAATTACACTTGAATTTTAGGGGTTGTAAACACGTCATCGAGCTGCATATTTACCACCCCCTTCCAACCACTCCCTCTGCAGCTGCAAAAGCAAAGGAGAGGGATGTACACATGGCAGAATTTATCCACACTGTCTCACTCACATGACCCATTCAACTGAATTGGACTGGGCCACAAGGGGTTTTAGGGCTTAAAACAGGCCATGAGGAAATTACATAATGCCTCTGTACTGCCTGTAAAACACATGTGTAAATAAGCCCTTAGGCTACTTTCACATTGAAGCGGTAGCTTGCGGGCGGGAGCGGGAGCGCCACGCTTTTAACCCCCCACAAGGGGTTAAAAGTGCTGGCGCTCAGCGCTACCGAGGTGGTGTGCAGCCGCTTCGGAAGCGTTTGCCATTCATTTCAATGGCAGGGGCGGTAGATGCTGCTTGCATGACTTTTTGTAACGTCCTGCTAGAGCACCGCCCCAGTGTGAAAGCACTCAGGGCTTTCACATTGGGGTGGATTGGGAGGGACTTTTGAGGCGCTTTACAGATGATATTTTTTGCTAAATAGCATTTGTAAAACGCTCCAGTGTAAAAGTAGCCTTAGTGTTGGCTTTGAAAAGTATGTGGGTGCGAACAGAAGAAAGGTCTAAGGCCCCTTTCACACTGAGGCGGTTTTCAGGCGTTTTAGCACTAGAAATAGCCTCTAAATCACGCCTGAAAACCGCCTCAAATCTCCTGCCCATTCTTGTCAGTGTGACTCTTCACACTGGGACGGTGCGTTTGCGGGATGTTCACAGTTTTTGAAGGAACTTGGCAGGTAGGTTGTTCCAAACATCTTGGATACCTAAGCACAGATTTTCTGTGGATGTAGGCTGCCTCGGATCCTTCTGTCTATCATGTAATCCCAGATAGACTCGACGATGTTGAAATCAGGGCTCTGTGGGGGCCAAACCATCACTTCCAGGACTTCTTGTACTTCTTAACATTGAACGCTGGCTTTTGAGAAAGCCCCTGGTTTTCAACACCACATGTGAACAGTCTGAGGTGATCTTGAAGCCTTGAAGGTTACCGTTTTTTGCTTTGTTATCTATTTATTTATTTTTATTATCTTTACTGGTTTAGTTGTGCTCATAAGTTTACATATCCTAGCAGAATTTGATTTCTTGGCCATTTTTCAGAGAATATGAATGATAACACAAAAACATTTCTTTCACTCATGGTTAGTGCTTGGCTGAAGCCATTTATTATCAATCAACTGAGTTTACTCTTTTTAAATCATAATGACAACAGAAACTACCCAAATTACCCTGATCAAAAGTTTACATACCCTGGTGATTTTGGCTTAATAACATGCACACAAGTTGACACAAAGGGGTTTGAATGGCTATTAAAAGTAACCATCCTCACCTGTGATCTGTTTGCTTGTAATTAGTGTGTTTGTATAAAAGGTCAATGGGTTTCTGGACTCCTGACAGACCCTTGCATTTTTCATCCAGTGCTGCACTGACGTTTCTGGATTCTGAGTCCTGGGAAAAGCAAAATAATTGTAGTAGTAGTTGAACTGTATAAAACAGGAAAGGGATATAAAAAGATATACAAGGAATTCAGAATTCCAATTAGCAGTGTTCAAACTCTAATCAAGAAGTGGAAAATGAGGGCTTCTGTTGAAACCAAACCAAGGTCAGATAGACCAACTAAAATTTCAGCCACAACTGCCAGGAAAATTGTTTGGGAAGCAAAGAAAACCCCACAAATAACTTCAGGTGAAATACAGGACTCTCTGAAAACATGTGGTCTGGCTGTTTCAAGATGAACAATAAGGAGGCATTTGAGGAAAGATGAACTGCATGGTCAAGTCGCCAGAAGAAAGCCATTACTATACAAATGCCACAAATTATCCAGCTTATAATACGCCAAACAGCACAGAAACAAGCCTCAAACCTTCTGGCACAACGTCATTTGGAGTGATGAGACCAAAATTGAGCTTTTTGGCCACAACCATAAACGCAACATTTGGAGAGGAGTCAACAAGGCCTATGATGAAAGGTACACCATTCCTACTGTGAAACAGGGAGGTGGATCGCTGATGGTTTGGGGATGTGTAAGCTACAAAGGCATAGAAAATTTGGTCAAAATTGATGGCAATATGAATGCAGTATGTTATCAAAAAATACTGGAGGAACATTTGCATTTATCAGCCAGGAAGCTGCGCATGGGACGTACTTGTACATTCCAACATGACAATGATCCAAAACACAAGGCCAAGTCAACCTGTTATTGGCTACAGCAGAGTAAAGTGAAGGTTTTGGAGTGGACATCTCAGTCTCCCGACCTCAATATCCTGCTGGGGAGAGCTCAAACGTGCAGTTCATGCAAGAGAGCCCAAAAATTACCAGGAACTGGAGGCTTTTTGCCAAGAGGAATGGACAGCTTTACCATCTGAGAAGATAAATAGCCTCATCCACAAATACCACAAAAGACTTCAAGCTGTCATTGATGTTAAAGGGGGAAATACACTGTATTAAGAACTGGGGTATGTAAACGTTTGATCAGGGTCAGTGGGGTAGTTTCTGTTGTCATAATGATTTAAAAAGAGTAAACACAATTGACTGATAATAAATGGCTTCAGCCAAACACTAACCATGAGTGAAAGAAAAGTTTTTGGGTTATCATTCATATTCCCTGAAAAGTGGCCAAGAAATCATAAATTCTGCCAGGGTATGTAAACTTATGAGCACAACTGTGTGTGTGTGTGTGTGTGTATGTGTGTATATATATATATATATATATATATATATATATATATATATATATTCACCACTGATTACACGTTTCATGTAAAGTCCCACACCCCCCCCCCCTCCATTTGTATTGCTAAACAGGGATGGAGGCACATTATAATATGGTCTCATTTAAAGTCCCAAACTCTCTTCTATTGCTAACACTGAAGGTAGTTCTGAAAGTGTTACTAAACCCAGCAATATGAAAGTAGTTCATATGCTCCCCCCCCCCCCCACAGTGCCCACAGATTATAAATCTTCTTTCATTAAAATACTGGCACTATATACCTTTTGGGATCATCTGTATACCATGGTTTCATGATGTCATGCACAGTTTCTCCATAGCTGTGTGTTCAAGTAGGAGGAGTTTTCCACTACAGCCTGTATACACCCCCACATGTGTGATGTCAGTATTATGTGACCTGAACAGTTCAACTGAAACAGGAAATGTTCTATCCAGCATAAGAGACCAAACTGAGCATTTGCAGCTTTACCACCCTGCTGTGTATTATGTGGACTTGCCCAGATTGACAGTGCAGGAGGGAAGGATTTATGGCATACAGGATAAAACAGCCTTTTTTACACAATGCAGAGGATTAACCCCTTAAGTTCCACAGTGAGTATAGCAAGCATGGTATGCCGCTTATACAGACTGATTTTACTGTTGTGGGTTTAGTAACACTTTAATGACATTGGCCGTATGTTTGGGGTCATTATCCTGCTGCAGAATAAATTTGGTATTTTGATACCCCGACTTTTGGTGTGTTCTCTTGTTTATCCCCGTCTGCTCGTTGCCGCCAACCATTGGCTTGTCCTCTTGACTATCCCTTGTTGTCCTGATCAGCTGCTTCCTCTCTATCCACCAGTAGCCAGCCGTAAGCATGAGTTGGGAGACCCTGGGGGCCGTGACCTGGAGTCAGCTGCAGCATAGCCCATGCTCACCATCAGACGCTCTGTTGAAAACCTGCTGACTCTTTAACTCCATGCCCTGGGGAATCTTATGCTCTAGCTCCCTGTGTGATCCGTGTTGGTGCTCCAGTGGACCTGCTTTCCTGAACTAACAAGACCTCCATCTGCAGCAGTCAGCCCAAGGGTCCACAACCTTAACAGGGCACTCCTAAACCCAATGGTTTTCATCTGTCACCTGACCTCAGGTGACCTGACAGTTTGATCGGCCATGGACCCGGCTGATGTGCCACTACCCACAGATGATCCACAGCAAGGCATAGTCCGCAGACTCGAGACCCAGGAATCTAATTAGACCCAGATGATGCGATTCCTCAAGGATTTTGCTTCCCACTTTGAACAGCTTCAGTCCTCCTTGGGACCCCTGGTTCGACAACCTCAACCACAATCTGCTACTGTATCTGTTCCAGTTACAGCCACAAACCCTATGCATTTACCAGCTCTGTCCTGTTACTCTGAGGACTCTAAGGCCTGCAGGGGGTTCCTTAGCCAGTGTACCATTCATTTTGAACAGCCCCAATACTTGCCGTCTGATCGGGCAAAGGTAGACTATATTATTTCCCTCATGTTCGGCGAGGCTTTAGCCTGGGCTGCTTCTCTGTAGGAGAAGAATGATCCAGTGGTTTCTAGCCTGTCTAGTTTCTTAAAACTATTTCGGAACATCTTCAAGAAACCAGGTCATGTCTCTTCAGAGGCCAGAGCCCTTTTACACCTCCACCAAGAGTCTGCTTCTGTGGGACAGTATACTCTTCATTTTCTTATACTAACCACGGAGCTGAGCTGGAATAATGAGGCCTTAGTTGCAACCTCTTTACATGATCTCTCTGACAGAGTGAAGGACGAATTAGCAGGAAGAACCATCCCCACTGATCTGGAGGATGGGATCTCCCTGTGTAACCAGATCAATATTCACTTTCAGTAAAGGACCCTAGAAAAAGACACCAACACTCCTTGGTCCTTAGTCAGCCTGAGCTCCCCTCTCTTCAACCCGTGAAGCATCCCCTGGCAGCTGAGGAACCTATGCAGCTGCACCAGACCAGGCTATCTCCTGAGGAACGTGCTAGGCGCAGAACTCTGGGCCTGTATCTCTATTGTGGAGGCAAAGGTCATTTTCGTGATACATGCTCACTTTGTCCAGGAAACGCTCAGGTCTAATAAATCTGGAGGGTGGAGTATTGGACCCAGAAACATCACCTTCTCGTCTCCTTCTTTCGGTATTCCTTCATGTTGGCGCTTCCTCTCATTCGGTCTTGGCATGTGAATTCCAGAGCCACTGGCAATTTTATGGACTGGAGAAGTGCATCTTCCATGAAACTTACCCTTTCGCCCCTCACCACTCCATTGGTGGTCTCGGAAATTGATGGCACTGTTCTCCCAGGAGGTCCTATCCGCTTCCAGACTCTGCCTGTTAAGATGTCGGTAGGGCTACTCCACCAGTGGATATCCTTCCTTATCTTACCTAAGGCCTCAACTCCTATTGTATTGGGTCTTCCTTGGTTACGGCTCCATTCTCCACACATTGACTGGACTTCTGGGAAGATCCTGGCTTGGGGTTCCTCCTGTTTCTCATCCTGCCTACTCAAGGTTGCCCCAAAAGAGAGACTTCCTGTTGCCACCACCTCAGTATCTTCTGCCCTTCCACTGCATATAGCGATTTCCGGGATGTGCTCTGCAAGAAATCAGCTGAAGTGCTTCCTCCTCACAGGTTCTTTGACTGTGCTATTGACCTTGTTCCCAGAGCAACTCTGCCCAGTGGTGGTACCTACCCACTTTCCATCCCAGAGACCCAGGCCATGTCAGAGTATGTTGCTGAAAATCTAAAGAAAGGGTTCATCCGGAAGTCCTCTTCGCCTGAGGGAGCAGGGTTCTTTTTCGTCCCCAAAAAAGATGGTACTTTAAGACCCTGCATTGGCTATCAATTCTTAAATGCTGTGACAATCAAAAATGGATACCCCTTACCCTTAATATCTGAACTATTCGAAAGATTGAAAGGTGCCTCCATTTTGACTTAGTTGAATCTTAGGGGTGCATACAATCTGATTCGTATACGGGAAGGTGATAAATGGAAAACTGCGTTTAACACTAGAGATGGGCATTACAAATACTTGGTTATGCCCTTTGGGCTGTGTAATGCTCTAGCTGTGTTCCAAAACTTTGTCAACAAAATCTTCAGGGATCTGCTTTATCAATTTGTTGTCATCTATCTGGATAACATTCTCATCTTTTAGGAGAATCTGCTTGTCCACACAAATCATGTCTGGATTGTAATCCAGCACCTTAGAGAAAATAAACTGTATGCCAAGCTGGAGAAATATTCTTTTGAATGTTCTGAGGTTCTGTTTCTGGAAAGCTTTGTCTCTAGTTTGGTTCTTCGTATGGATCCTGGAATGGTCTCTGCCATTACCAACTGGCCTCTTCCTGCCAGCCTCAAGGCCACACTTTCTTTCTTGGGTTCACTAATTATTATAGGCAGTTTATTAGGAATTTCTCTTCCATTGCTGCGCTTGTTATCGCCTTGACCAAGAAGGGTGCGAATGCCAAGGAGTGGCCCCCTGAAGCTGTCTCTGCGTTTCATGATTTGAAACAAGCCTTTGTTTCTGGACCTTTCTTGAGGAGAGGAGACCTAATCCTGGGGATCCATTTTGTATTGAAGTGGACACTTCTTCAACTGGGGTGGGAGCTGTGCTTCTTCCATCCTTTGAGAAAAAATGTCACCCATGTGCTTTTTTCTCCAAAAAAATGTTCTCAGGCAGAGAAAAATTACGTTATTGGTAATCAGGAGCTTCTTGCAATTAAATTTGTGTTAGAGTAGTGGCGTCATCTCTTGGAGGGTTCCCCTTACTCCATAACAATTTTCACTGATCATAAAAAGTACTTACAGAATGTTAAACCACTGAATCCCAGACAGTCCAGGTGGAGTCTTTTCTTTTCCTGTTTTAATTTCACAATTATGTACAAACCTGGTTCCTGCAAAAAGTCGGACTGATGCACTCTCTAGGTCATTTGACACTCTGGATGAGGAGCCCACCTCTGAACCTGAGCCGATCATTCCGACCTCAAGCATTCTTGCCCATTCTACCACCCTGAAGTCAAAAATTCCTCCTGGCAAGACCTTCGTCCCCACTGAGCTAAGAGCTAAGATCCTTTGTTGGGGACATGATTCCAAGGTGGCAGGTCATGCTGGGTTCCTCTGATCCTTCCTGCTAATCAGTCACCACTGGTGGCCTACTCCCCGCCTGGATGTCAAAGAATATGTTAAGGCTTGTCATGTCTGTGCCCAGTCTAAATCCTCCACACAAGCTCCTGCTGGTCTTCTCATGCCCTTGCCCATTCCTAAGGAGCCCTGGTCTCACATTGCCATGGATTTTATCACCAATCTTCCACCATCTGAGAATAATACGGTCATTTGGGGGGTAATCGATCAGTTCTCTAAGATTGCTCATTTTGTTCCTCTTCCGGGTCGTTCTTCTGCTCCTGCTTTGGTTCCCATTTTTGTTTGAGAAATCTTCCACCTCCATGGGGTTCCTTCCCATATTGTTTCTGACAGGGGAGTTCAATTTAGATCTTGCTTTTGGAGAAACTTTTGCAAACCCCTCAATATTGTCTTGGAGTTTTCCTCTTCTTATCACCCTCAATCCAATGGACAAACTGAGAGGGTTAATCAGAAGTTAGAGGTTTTTCTCCACACTTTAGTCTTTGCTCATCATGATGATTGGTCCTCTCTACTCCCGTGGGCAGAATTCTCTCACAATAATCATGTTAACATCAGTTCTCAGAAGACACCTTTTCTCACAGTTTATGGAAGACACCCTCAGCTCCCTCTTCCTATGACCTGTTCTCCGGACATTCCAACTTTGGCTATGGTTCAACAATCATTTAATTATATTTGGGGTGATGTTCATGATTCCCTCTGGGCAGCTTCTGATAAATGTAAAGGTTGTGCTGACCGTCGGAGGTGTAAGCTGCCTTCTCTACAGCCTGGAGACAAAGTCTGGCTTTCCACCAGGAACATCAAGCTCCAGGTTCTTTCTCTGAAATTTGCCCCAAGATTCATTGGCCCATACGTTATAATTTCTAAGTTAAATCTGGTTTGCATTAAACTTCAGATCCCTAAAAGCCTCAAGATTTCAAACTCCTTTCACGTTTCCCTTCTGAAGCCTTTAGTCCTCAATAATTTCTCTCATCCTCTCCCTACCGTGGTTCCGGTCTCTGAGGATAGTCAGGAGTACAAGGTTAGTCAAATTTTGGATTCCTGGCTCTGTAAAGGCATTCTTCAGTACCTCGTGCGTTGGAAATAGTTTGGTCCTGAGGAGAGGTCTTGGATCCCTGCATCTGATGTCTTTGTGCCTCGTCCTTTGAGGAGCTTTCATTTGTGGTTTTCCTCCAATCCTGGGCCTAAGCGGGAGCAGGGGAGGTCCTATAAGAGGAGGGGTACTGTCATGAATCTGCAGTAATGTTTCATGCCCCGTCTGTCTGCTTACCTCTCTGCTTGTGTTCAGCTTAGAGACTGTGCGCCTTTCACCTGTGTGCTTAAGTAATATTCCCTCAGCATGGCTCCACCAGTAGCCATGAGCGTGAGCTGGGAGACCCTGGGGGCCATGACCTGAAGTCAGCTGCAGCGTAGTCCATCCTCACCATCAGAGGCTCTGGTGAAAACCTGCATGCTCTTAGACTCCGCGCCCTGGGGAATCTTATGCTCTAGCCCCGTGTGATCCATGTAGGTGCTCCAGTGGACCTGCTTTCCTGAACCACCCAGAGCTCCATCCGCAGCAGTTAGCCGAAGGGTCCACAACCTTAGTGGTGTGCTCCTAAACCCAATGATGTGCATCTGTCACCTGGCCTCAGGTGACCTGACAGCATGCTGTAAAGCTGGCCACAGATGGATCAAAATTAGGCCAGTTCAGCAGTAGCCAGCAGAATTTCGGTTCATGTGTGGCCACTCCCATTCAAGAGAAGACGATCTAATGATTGACTTCTGTCAAATGGTCCTATTGGAAAATGTTTCTCTATCAGCAGCCTATAATACACATACTGTACAGTATATATACACTCATATCATTAAAGCTTAACTCCATGCACAAAAACTTTATTTAAAATATATTTCTCAATAGCCACCAAGGAGATAAAATCACTTTTTGTGCATCAATTGTCTTTGCAACTCCAGATATTACTGTTCAAATGTGGTACTGACATCATCACTGTGCTGTACAATGCTTGTACATAGCCTGTGCAGAGAGCAGAGCCATAGGAGAGACCCATTTAACCTCACCCACTACAGGCTGCCTACATGAAATCTACAGGAGGGGGCAGAGACGAGACCAGTCACCCTGCACAAGGAGAGAGAGCAGCAGTGAGCGGTCTTCATTACAGGAATCTTCTGCAAAGAGGCAAAGTTTCACACTGGATTACTGCACAAATCTGAATGAAATATATAAAGCACACCAAGATTCAAGCAACAATACACATGCCTCTTGTATTTGGACAATGTTTGCTTATCTCGAAATTCAGCTTTGATGTAGCACACTCCTAGGTAGGTTGCTAGATAGGCTAGGTAAATTTAGTTTTTTTTGGCTCCACTGTATTCACTGTTTGTTATTGCTTTGGGCTGTTCTGGGTTTCACTGGCTGCAGGTTCAATTGCTTCCCCTACCTTCTAGAAGATTATGGGATGTAGTGAGCTGGAAGAGACAAATCAACAGCCTGAGTGTTTATTTTGTCTCAGTCAATGCCTGGGTGAAAGTGCCTAGTAGGTGGCTTGAGAGTGTATAAATAGTCTGGGGCAGCCCTGTTTTTGTCCAGGAGGAGAAGTTTCCAGCCTGAAGGGCTGCTGCCCTTCTTGGCAGCCCAGCTGAAATTCTACATATCTTCAAGGTCCCAGCTGTGCTAGAGCTGGGGGGACCTGCATTGCTGAGAATTTCTGGAACTACATAAGGATTTTTTTCTGAGGATCTGGTCTGGAGAGTTTACGGGAGAAATGTTTGGCTGATATTGGAGGGAGGCATCCAAGTATGAAGGGACATTGAGAGTACAGACCTGAGTGTAGGATTGTAGTGACTGTTTGCTGTTACTATCGCTTGTACATCATTGCCAGGGCATGCTTGGGCTGAGACATTTATCAGGGTGTCTCACTGCTGCTCATTCCCTTAGCAACTTCTAGAGGCACTGTGCTGTGAAGCTTTGACAAAGAGAAGAGTGCCCGCTTAAAACTGTGCAATGTTGCTGGCATATCCCACAGCTCCCTGCACCCTACCCAAGTTAATTTAGCAATAAAGCATCAAAAAGACACCCCGAGACTGCTTACTGAACTATACAGAGTGATTGTTGCTGTGTGCCTGGGAAAGGAATCTGGAGCAAATCCCTTAAATAACAAGTAGAAACAGTTGGTCGGTAGGGACAGGAGCCCTGTACCATGAATAGGGTAGAAACATGACTTACCGATGTGGTCATGATATAAATACAATACTATTTGCCTGTGGCGGACCTGTGGTCAGGATGGAGAGTAAGAATCTATTCAGCCTGTTGGAACAAGCACTTACAGTATATGGCCAAAAACAGGAAATGTGCTCCAAAGACAGGAAATTACATTTTGCACATGCTTAAGCCTGTATTTCCAGTGGGTTTTTATCTCATAAAGATCACTAAAATAACAAGACTGGTGAATGTAAAGTCTGCAATATGGAAAGAAAACACTGGATGATGCTGATCTCGAAGGCCGAGAAGCATGAAAACAACAAAAAAAAGGAACAAAAAGGCCAAAAAGGAAAAAAGGTATGCAAAGGCTACCAAGGTAGGACAAAGCAAGCTCCCAACTGGGAACCCATGCTGTCCATACTTTACTGCTCATTTTAGAGGAGTGACCAATAAAGCAAAATAATGGTAACACAATACAAAAATAAAAATTAAACAAAACAAACTTCTGACTTGTGTATGTTATAATTACGAAATGTATCTAATTAACCACTTGACCACTAAAAGGTTTTATCCCCTTCATTTTTACTGTTCTGCAATGTGCTACTTTAACTGCCAATTGCTTGATCATTCAACACTGTACACAAATTCAATTTTTATCATTTTTTTTCACACAAATAGAGCTTTCTTTTGATCGTATTTATGGTGTTCTTAATATTTTTTATGCTATATAAAGGAAAGATACAGAAAAGGTTGAAAAAAAATAAGTTTTTCTTAGTTTCTGTTATGAAATTTTGCAAACAAATAATCTTTCTTCATAAATTTAGGCCAAAATGTAGTCTGCTACATTTCTTTGGTAACAATAACCCAAATCAGTGTATATTATTTATTCTGTTTAAAAGTTACAAACTATGGTATATACAGTGTATTTCAAAATTGATCAATTCTGATGAACTGACGGCCTAATTTCTTGAGGCCCTAAAGTGCCAGGACAGTACCCAGGTACCCATATGATAGCTGTGGGCCAATCACAGCATTGCAATAGTAAACAAAACAGTCATGAATGGAAGCCATTCATGGCTGTTTTGCCTGCATTGTAATCATGTGATCACTATGACCAATCAGTGCCATGATCCGCTGTGTCCAACAGATTACGAGATTGCACTGCTGCAAGACCCAGAGGCGTGCCAGTGTGCATGTGCACCGTGACATACCAGTAGGTCATGGTGCCTGCAGCTGCTTCCCCCTAGCAGTAGATTTACTGTGAGTTGGTCAGCATGTGGTTAATACACCATATAAATTACAATTTAATAAAAACAAGCACCTCCTCACCATTTAACGTTTACATCTGAACTCCTTCCTAATAGTTTAATGCACAAATTAAATACATACATTATATTAGAGCTGTTTTACTTGCCATAAGATTTTTATTTCTCTCTCAGTGGCATTCAGTTCTCAGTGGTTCTCATCCACAGCGGCACTGAAGTTGGAACCCTCTATGGTTTCCTGGGTCATTGAAGATGCATCAAATTAGATCCTGCTTCCCCATGTGACTCTGGCAGCCATCTTTGGTCAGGCAGAGCCTATTTAAGGTCCTGGCTCCTAGGTTTGGCACGCATTTGTGAATTGGTGGAGTGGGGACATGTACCCCGCCTGGCACGGACAGTACTAGTGGCAGTGAAAGGTTCCTGATGAGGATGGAAAGGCAGGGCTTGCAAGTTCTCTAGATACCAGCATGTTGGACACAAGTAGGCCAGGCCACATTCTTCACCTCTCTACAGACAATGACAGTTTGGCTACATCCTGCTCTCTGCCCACTGTTGGAACTGTGAGTGTTGCCGCTTGGGCCTAAAAGGCCCAGCACAGAGCCCCCAAGAAGCAACCAGAACATTAGGGGTAGTCCATACACCCCCAATCAAAATCTGCTCTTGGCACCCTTGCAAGAAGTGGTCTGGTCGCTCCCTGTTGGAGCCCACAAAAAAATTACCCCAACAGAGACTGCTTCATTGGCTGTTGGAAAAACACCTGCTAGTGTTTGCCACCAGTCCAGAGGATGACAGGTTCAATCACTCCATACAGAGAGGAGACACGCTGCCCATCCGAAAGCAATACCATCACTTTACCCCAACATTTTTCCAAGTGGTTAAGGAGTTACACCACAATATGCTTTGGAGTAGGGTGATCAAAGAAAGCCTGTCACAACTCCAATGGATCTTAGTGACAGGTGCGTACCACTGGAGTGCGAATCACACCAAAATAGTGTAGCGCACCACAAGGTTGTGGACCTATGGCTGACTGCTGCTAGGTAGTACTGACTGATACGGGGAGAGGGCTCCCTAGAGCACGGACACTGAAACTAAGGGAGCTAGTACATCAGTTTCCCCAGGGCAGGGAATCTAAGTGGGTATTCACCAGAGTCTCTAGTGGTGAGGATGGATTTGGCTGCAACTGGATCTAGGTCTCGGCCCCCACGGTCCCCTAGCTCTCGCTTGGCTGGCCCCAGATGATAGAGGGGAAGCAGCAGCACAGGAACAGTAAGAATAGTCAGAGGAATAGCAAGGGATCAGGGCAACCAGAAGACAGGAGAAACCGAAGACAAGCCAAAGATCGAGGTAACAGGCAAGATGGGATAGTCAGACAAGCCAAGGGTCAGAATACGGATAAGACTCAGAGCAACCGAAGAGACAATCACAGACATAAGCCAAACACGGGCAAATGTTGATCAGCAATGCAGCCTTGTACTGCCAGACTTATATCCTGTTACCAATTAAGGCCTGGGACGGAGACCTGCTGAAGAGGGCCTACAAAAGCACACAGGTGAGGGAGGCCTGGCCTCTAACCGGACACATGCAGCAAAGGTAGGCAACAGATAAGACATGTGTTAGCTGGTTACATGACAGTACCCCCCTCTTGCCAGGCCTCCCCCTCCCCGCTTGGGTCCAGGCTTGGAAGGAAATCTCAGATAAAACCTGCTCACAAGACGAGGTGCAAAGACCTCAGATGCAGGAATCCATGACCTCTCCTCAGGATCAAACCCTTTCCAATGCACGAGGTACTGAAGGATGCCTTTATAGAGATGAGAATCCAATGACTAACCTCGTACTCCTGATTATCCTCAGAGACTGGAACCACAGTAGGGATGGGTCGAGAGAACTTATTGAGGACCAAGGGCTTCAGGAGGGAAACATGGAAGGAGTTCGAAATCCTGAGATTTTTGGGGATCTGAACTTTAAAGCAGACTGGGTTAACCTTAGCAATTATCGAGTATGGACCAATGAATCTTGGTGCGAATTTCAAAAAAGGAACCCGGAGTTTCATGTTCCTGGTGAAAGCCAGACCTTGTCTCCAATCTGTAGAGAAGGCGGTTTACGCCTGTGACGGTTGGCAAAACATTTAAACTTATCAGCCTCTGCTTGAAGGGAATCATGAACTTCACCCCATATAGTATTGAAAGATTGCTGAACAGTAGCCAAAGCTGGAATATCAGGGGGAAAAGTCATGGGAAGAGGAAGCTGAGGGTGTCTTCCATGGACTGTGAAAAAGCGGGTCTTCTGCGAACTGGTGTTAACATGATTGTTGTGAGAGTATTCTGCCCATGGGAGTAGAGAGGACCAGTCATCGTGATGATCGGAGACTAAGGTGCGGAGGAAGACCTCCAACTCCTGATTGACCCTCTAAGTCTGTCCATTGGATTGAGGGTGGTAAGAAGTAGAAAAATCTAGGACAATATTGAGGGACTTGCAGAAAGCTCTCCAGAAGTAAATTGAACCCCCCTGTCAGAAACAATATGAGAAGGAACCCCATGGAGGCGGAGGATTTCTCGAACAAAGATGGGGACCAACGCAGGAGCAGAAGGGAGACCAGGAAGAGGAACAAAATGAGCCTTTTTGGAGAACCGATCGATCACCACCTAGATGACAGTATTTCCTTCAAACGGTGGAAGATCGGTGTTGAAATCCATCGCAATGCAAGTCATGGGTTCCTCTGGAACAGGCAAGGGCATGAGCAGACCAGCAGGAGCTTGTGTGGAGGACTTGGACTGGGCACAAACATGGCACACTTTCACGTAGCCTTTGACATCCGCACGGATGGTAGGCCACCAGTAGCAGCGACTGATGAGCTGAAAGGATCGGAGGGCCCCAGCATGACCCGACACCTTGGAAACATGTTCCCAAAGAAGGATCTTATGTCTTAGTTTAATGGGGACGAAGGTCTTGCCAGGGGGAACTTTAGACTCCAGAGTGATGGAATGGGCAAGAATAAACTTGGCTGGAATAATTGGCTCAGGTTCAGAGGTAGGGTCTTCATCCCTCGTGTCAAATGACCTAGAGAGAGCATCGGCCCGACCGGGAAAAGAACAGACTCCACCTAGCCTGTCTGGGATTCAGTCATTTAGCACCCTGTAGGTACTGTAATGTTTTATGATCCGTGAAGAACGTTATGGAGTGCGGGAAACCCTCCAAGAGATGACGCCATTCTTCTAACGCCAATTTGATAGCGAGAAGCTCCCGATCGCCAATAGCGTAAATTTTTTCTGCCGGAGAAATTTTTTTGGAGAAGAACGCACATGGCTGTTGTTTATTCTCGGATAACTGGAGGAGTACCACTCCTACTCCAGTAGAGGAAGCGTCCACTTCAATAAAAAATGGGTCCCTAGGCTTAGGTCTCCTCAAGAGAGGACCAGAAACAAAGGCTTGTTTCAGATCATGGAATGTAGTGACAGCCTCAGGAGGCCATTCCTTGGCATTAGCACCTTTCTTAGTCAAGACAATAATAGGCGCAGCAATAGCCGAGTAGTTCTTAATAAATTGCCTGTAATAATTGGAGGTTCCAAGAAATCGCTAAGTGGCCTTGAGGCTGGCAGGAAGAGAGCATTTGGTAATGGCCGAGACCTTTTCGGGATCCATACGAAGACCCAAACTGGAGACAAAGCATCCTAGAAACAGAACCTCAGAACATTCAAAAGAACATTTCTCCAGCTTGGCGTACAGGTTATTTTCCCTAAGGCGCTGAAGTACCACCCGGACATGGTTTCTGTGGGCAAGAAAACTGTCTGAAAAGATTACAATGTCATCCAAATAGATGACCACAAATTTATACAGCAAATCCCTGAAGATCTCATTGACGAAGTATTGAAAAACCGCTGGCACGTTACACAGCCCAAGAGGCATAACGAGGTATTCGTAATGCCCGTCTCTTGTGTTAAACACAGTTTTCCACTCGTCCCCCTCTCTTATACGGATCAGATTGTAGGCACCCCTGAGATCCCACTTGGTAAAGATGGAGGCCTCTTTCAATCTGTCGAATGATTCAGAAATTAAGGGTAAGGGGTAACGGTTTTTAATAGTCACCGCGTTTAAACCTCGATAATCGATACAAGGCCTCAACGTACCATCTTTTTTGGTAACGAAAAAGAATCCTGCTCCAGCTGGAGATGAGGACTTCCAAACGAATAACCACCCAAGGTTTTCGGAGATATATTCTGACATGGCCTGGGTCTGGAAGCGGATGGGTCCTCCTGCAAGAACGGTGCCATCGATCGCCGAGACCACCAATGGAGTGGCGAGAGGCGAAAGGCCAAGCTTCATGGAAGAAGCCATTTTCCAGTCCATAAAGTTGCCCGCATCTCCAGAATCAAGAAATGCCGGGACCGAATGAGAGGAAGTGTCGGTGTGACGTAACACTGACAGCTCGAGCCACGAAGGTGAGGTTTCTGGGTCCAATACTCCACCTTCCAGACATATTAGACCAGAGTGTTTCCCAGACGCAGTGAGCAAGTGTCACGAAGGTGACCCTTGTCCCCACAGTAAAGGCACAGGCCCAAGGCTCTGCACCTAGCACACTCCTCAGGAGATAGTCTGGTCCGGCCCAGCTGCATTGGTTCCTCAGCGGAAAGGGAGTGCTCCATGGACCACAGAGAGAGGGGAGCTCAGGCTGACTAAGGGACAGGGGGTGCAGACGTCTTTTTTCTAGGGTCCTCTCCTGGAAACTAATGTTGATCTGGTTGCACATGGAGAGCACGTCGCCCAGATCAGTGGGAATGGTCCTACCCGCTAATTCGTCCTTCACTCTGTCGGAGAGGCCCTGTAAGAAAGTTGCAACCAAGGCCTCGTTGTTCCAATTCAACTCGGCAGAGAGAATACGAAAATGGAGGGCATACTGGCCCACAGAAAGAAACTCCTGACGGAGGAGTAAAAGGCTGCTGGCTGTTGAGGAGACACGGCCTGGTTCCTGAAAGATGTTTCGGAAGAGTTTTAGGAAACTAGACAGGCTAGAGACCATGGGGTCACTCTTCTTCCACAGAGGGGCAGCCTAGGCTAAAGCATTGCCGGATAGGAGAGAAATAATGTAGGCCACCTTCGCCCGATCGGACTGGAAATTTTGAGGCTGAAGCTCAAAATGAATGGTGCACTGGCTGAAGAACCCCCTGCAGGCTTTAGAGTCTCCAGAGTACCGGGACATAACCGGCTGCTGCCAGCGTGACTGGAACCGATACGGCCGCAGGCCGTGGTGGAGTTTGCTGGACAGAAGATCCCAGGGAGGACTGGAGCTGGTCAAAGCGGAATGCCAAATCTTGCAGGAATCGCATCACCTGCGTCTGATTAGCCTCTTGTGTCTCCAGTCTGCAGGCTATGCCCTGCATCGGATCATCTACAGGTAGCGGCACATCAGCCGGGTCCATGGCTGATCAAACTGTCACAACTCCAATGGGGTCTAGTGACAGGTGCGTACCAATGGAGTGCGAATCGCACCAAAATAGTGTAGCGCACCACAAGATTGTGGACCTATGGCTGACTGCTGCTAGGTAGTGCTGGCTGATACGGGGAGAGAGCTCCTTAGAGCACAGACACTGAAACTCAGGGAGCTAGTGCATCGGTTTCCCCAGGGCGTGGAATCTAAAAGCCAGTGGGTGTTCACCAGAGCCTCTAGTGGTGAGGATGGATTTGGCTGCAACTAGATCTAGGTCGCAGCCCCCACGGTCCCCTAGCTCTCGCTCGGCTGGCCCCAGGTGATAGAGGGGAAGCAGCAACACAGGAACAGTAAGAATAGTCAGAGGAATAGCAAGGGATCAGGGAAACCAGAAGACAGGAGAAACCGAAGACAAGCCGAAGATCGAGGTATCAGACAAGACGGGATAGTCAGACAAGCCAAGGGTCAGAATATGGATAAGACTCAGAGCAACCGAAGAGACAATCACAGACACAAGCCAAACACGGACAAATAATGATCAGCAATGCAGCCTTATACTGCCAGGCTTATATCCTGTTACCAATTAAGACCTGGGGCGGAGACCAGCTGAAGAGGGCCTACAAAAGCACACAGGTGAGGGAGGCCCGGCCTCTAACTGGACACATGCAGCAAAGGTAGGCAACAGATAAGACATGTGTTAGCTGGTTACATCACAAAGCCATAGTCCATGGGCTGCTTCTCTTCTTCTTGTGCAAAAGAAGGATGGAAGCCTACTGTGTGGACTACAGTAAGCTAAACTCATGCACCCACAGGGATGCCTACCCACTTCCTCCAGTCAAGGAATCTCTGATGGCCCTTGGACAAGCCAAGTTCTTCTCCACCCTGGACAGTGCCTATTGGCAAGCCCCAGTAAGGGACCAAGGCTGAGAGAAAACCACCTTTATCACACCCTTAGGACTGTTTGAATTTAACCACATGTTCGTCAGCCTCAGTAATGTTCCTAGTACCTTCAAGCACTTAATGGAGAGATGTCCTGGGGATTTTAATTTCAAAATGTCATAGGTTTATCTTGATGATATCATCATCTTTTTCCGAGACATTTGAAGAACTTGTGAAACATCTGGACTGGGAGATGGTAAACAATGCCAAGCACACCCGAGGAAGCAAGCTAGAGCCCTAGTGGGAAAGCACCCCATATTGAGTGTTGGGGCAGCCTTTTCCACCTACCCCTGTCTATGATCTGGTCTCAGAAGGGCCTGACCCCGTGAAGAAGTGACTGCATCAAAATATGCTGAGACCTTGTGTGCTAAGTGAGGACTGCACCAGGAAACCCATTGCTGGCTGCAAGGTGTTTGACACCATGGATCTTCCCCCAATGTGTGAAGCTCAGATGACTAGAACCTGCCACCACTTGTGATTGAGCATCCAGCCTATCACAGTCCTGAGCCTGGCATTGTTGAAGTCGAGAGCCCCGAGGGCCCATCCACCCTGTTCAGTACCACAAACTGTACTGATTAATCCAAGACTTTTCCCTTGGGCACAGGTGAGGAGAACGTAAAAGACGTGCCTGATCCCCTGCTACCTGAGACCCCTGAGTCACTGTCTTCAAATTAACCTTTACCAAGTGACTCTGCAGGGAATCAAGAGAGTCATCGCCTGTGTGGCCGAATAACAGGCAGCTCCCTGCAAGATATTCTAACTATGTTGTTTGAATAGTTTATTGTTCTGCTGTAATCACACTCTGATTGTGCTTTCATTTCCAGTATTATTGTTGTTTCCATGTTGTTGAGGTGGTGCTGTTCTGTAGTGGCACTGCAGTTGGAAAGGAAGTCAAGAGGAACACAGTTCCTCTATGGTTTCCTTGGACACTGGGGAAGCATCCAATTGGATGCTGCTGCCCCATGTGACTCTGACAGCCATCCTGGGTCAGGCAGAGCCTATTCAAGGTCCTGGCTCCCAGGTTTGGGGCACATTTGCGAGTTGGTAGAGTAGGGACAGGTATCCCACCTGGTAGGGACAGTAATATTGCCAGGGAAAGGTTCCTGATGGGGAGGGAAAACATAGGGCTCACAACTTCTCTGGACACCTGCCTGTTAGGTACAAGATGGCCAGGCCGAATTATTCCCCTCTCTGCAGAGACTGACAGTTCAGCTACATTTTGCTCTCTGCACGCTGTTGGAACTATGAGTGTTCCAGGTTGGGCTGCCTTCCCACGGGGTTATTTGTGAACTGTTTCTGCATTATTTCAATACAAGTTCTTTCATTGCAGTCTTTATATTTACAGTATATCACAAAAGTGAGCACACCCCTCTAATTTTTGTAATTATTTTATTATATCCTTTCATGTGACAGCACTGAAGAAATGACACTTTGCTACAATGTAAAGTAGCGAGTGTACAGCTTGTATAGCAGTGTAAGTTTGCTGTCCCCTCCAAATAACTCAACACACAGCCATTAATGTCTAAACCACTGGTAACAAAAGTGAGTACACCCCTAAGTGAAAATGTGCAAATTGGTCCCAATTAGCCATTTTCCCTCCCCAGTGTCATGTGACTCGTTAGTGTTACAAGGTCTCAGGTGTGAATGGGGAGACAGTATGTTAAATTTGGAGTTATTGCGCTCTCTCTCTTTCTCATACTGGTCACTGAAAGTTCAACATGGCACCTCATGGCAAAGAACTCTCTGAGGATCTGAAAAAAATAATTCTTGCTCTTAGGGTTGCACCGATACCAATACTAGTATTGGTATCGGTGCCGATACCGAGCATTTACAGGAGTACTTGTACTTGTCAATACCCATACACTCAGGGGTGATTGGTGTGGTGGTGGGGGAAGTTACAATCCCTGATCTGACTGTGTGGCTTTCAATAAAGCAGCTAACAGCCGCTTCTCCTCCTCTCCCCTCTGCGGCTTTCAGCTGCATAATCGAAAGCCACACAGGGAGATTGGTGATTGTAACTCCCCCCACCGATCACCCCCAACTGTCCCCTGTATCCTCCTCCGGTCCCCCTCTGTGTTCTCCTCCATGTACTCCTCCGTGTGCTCCTCTGGTCCCCCCCCCCCATGTCCTTCTCCAGTCCCTCTAGGTGTCCTTCTCCATGTGCTTCTCCTTGTGCTCCTCCGGTCCCCCCATGCCCTCCTCCGTTCCCCCTCTGTGTGCTCCTATCGTTTCACAGTAAAG
>BLSH010026815.1:369844-395376 GCA_018402905.1 Glandirana rugosa
GCCTCCTCGTGTGTCTCCTCGTGTGTCTCCCCTTGACCTCCTCCTGTCTCCTTCTATGTGCTCCTCTGTGTCCTCCTCCAGTTCCCCTCTGTGTGCTCCTCTGTGTGCTCCTCCGGTCCCCCCCCATGTCCTCCTCCCAGTCGCCTCCATGTGCTCCTCCATTCCCCCCCCTGTCCTCCTCCGCACCCTTATGTGTTCCTCCGCCCCCCGTCCCAGGTCTTTCAGGATGGAGAGTGGAGGAAGGAGTCTGTAAATATGTCATTTACCAGCTCCTTCCTTTTCTGAATGGACAGAGTCACTGACTTGGGACCATTCATAACTGAGCATCGTAAACTGTGTTTATGATGCTGCAGTTTATGTATGGGGAGGAGCCTCTGTCTCCTGTCCATTCATCTGCAGTGCAGCTGAGGCTGCAGGGAAAGGGACTGGGGAATCTGTATCCTCAGTCCCTTTCCATGTCTCAAAGGTGAGATGTCAGGGGTATGTTTAGACCCCTGACACCCCACCAAACACCCCCCCCCCCCCCAACGGGGTTGATTAAAAAAGAAAGAAAGGAAACATTGTAAAAATAAATATTTAAAATTAAAATTGTAAAAATAATAATTAAAAAAAACAAAACACTGACACTGTCCACTCCCCCCCCCCCACACACACACACACACACACAAAAGAAAGCATTGTAAAAAATAAAAATAGCAAAACAATTCTAAGTTGTAAAAAATAAAATTGTAAAAAAAAAAGCTACTGACACAATCCACAGCTCATCAGTGCCACATATTAGTGCCACTGTCACATGACATTTAAAAAAAAAAAGTATTGGTAATCGGTATCAGCGAGTACTTGAAAAAAGTATCGGTACTAGTACTCGATCTTAAGAAAGTAGTATCGGTGCAACCCTAGTTCTACATAAAGATGGTCTAGGCTATAAGAAGATTGCCAAGACCCTGAAACTGAGTGCAGCAAGGTGGCCAAGACCATACAGTGGTTTAACAGGACAAGTTCCACTCAGAACAGGCCTGACCATGGTTGACCAAAGAAGTTGAGTGCACGTGCTCAGTGTCATATCCAGAGATTGTCTTTGGGAAATAGACATATGAGTCTATTGCTGCAGAAGTTAAAGGGGTGGGAGTCAGTCTGTCAGTGCTTAGACCATACGCCGCACACTGCATCAAATTGGTATGCATGGCTGTCGTCCCAGAAGGAAGCCTCTTCCAAAGATGATGCAAAGAAAGCCCGCAAACAGGTTGCTGAAGACATGCAGACTAAGAAAATGGATTACTGGAACCATGTCCTGTGGTCTGATAAGACCAAAATAAACTTATTTGGTTCAGATGGTGTCAAGCATGTGTGGCGGCAACCAGGTGAGGAGTACAAAGACAAGTGTGTCTTGCCTACAGTCAAGCATGGTGGGAGTGTCATGGTCTGGGGCTGCATGAGTGCTGCCAGCACTGGGGAGCTACAGTTCATTGAGGGAACCATGAATGCCAACATGTACTATGACATACTGAAGCAGAGCATGATCCTCTCCCTTCGGAGACTGGGCCGTAGGGCAGTATTCCACCATAATAATGTAAATGTAAGGGGTGTACTCACTTTTGTGAGATGCTGCATGTCTGGAATTTAGTTTTACATGAGCTGAATTTAAACTAAAAACCCCATCACCCATATTGCAATCACCGTCTGGATTTAAAAAATGGATGGAACTAAGAAATCTTGTGATCAAATTGTAATGTGCGTGAACCTAGGAATGATTGTTATATGTTTCAGGTCAAGGGTGTGTGTCAGAGTACTCCATATAGGTATTGCATATGGAGAGGCTTTAGAAGACCCCTATTCAAAGCGAAGAACATGGAATTCGCCTCTTTGAATAGTGGTAACAAAAATGTGAACAGCTTGTCAGTGGTAGCAATAGAGTCTTCAGTGAATGCAATACCTGTCCTATTGTGCTTTGGTTGGTTCAAACCTCTTACAGTAGTTTTGCCACTGAATGCCGTCTGTACATTTTTTTCTTTCAACATTTCTGGATTCTGGTATGGTAGGTGTACTATTGGTAACATTTATACTGAACCCCATAAATTATCATACTTTATATGGATCTAGAGATTTGGAGGTTTTGCATCTTTTCCTATTTAACCATCATTGAAACCCTGGTATACTGCTACAAAGTCCTTGGATTCCTAACAAAGATGTACCAGATTGTAGGTATCCATAAGCATTTCAGGCTCTGATGATTCGAATTGCCCGATAGGTCCAACCTATAAAAGTATTTTACATGTCAACCTCAGAAAAAGAGAACGGTTCACAAAATTCATATCATCTCCCAGCAATTTACACATATTTGTCTTCAAAATGATCTATAGCACAGATATCCACCTCAGTACTGCTACTTGTAACATTAAGAGTAGAACAAAGAACCAGAGAAAGAGAGAGTCCTGACATTCACCCATCTCTAAACAGCAAGACAGGCCTCCCTTTTCATTAGAATGTTTGAACTGCAGATCAGATGGGAGGGAAGATTAAAACAAATATGAGTTTAATCAAGGGATCAGTCTATTTTCCTGATGTGAGGAGCAGAATATGCACAGAACAGAACCCCAGGACATCTGTTTTAAATCAAAGATCACTTGCGTACCATTAACTGCTCTGATGATCCATATCAGAACAAAAAAAAAGAAAAACAATTATTTATGCTTTTTGATGTTAAGGTTATAAAGTGACTTTCTCTATTTCTTTTTTATTTCAGTTTGGGAAGCCAAGGTCAAACTTATTATTTCCTTTCAAAATACTTCTTTTAACTGAAAACTGACCTAGTTAGTAAATGTATTGTTAAGGAACAATGAAGTGACATTCATTTTTTTTTAGACAAAGAAGAGTTTTAGCAATGGCAGTAAAGGTTTTTAATGATAGTGAGCAGGCCCGGTGGGCCGGGGCCTCCAGGCTGCATGTAGAAGAGCGGCCTGTTGATGACAAGCCGCACAGCAGAAGATAAGGGGTGACCACGGCCCCGACAGGGGTAACACAGGCCGCGGCTGTGCCTGAAGCAGAGTGAGAAGCACCTGCAGGGGACAGACACCTGCACTAGGGTCGGGGGACAACGGCAGCCTCTCTGATAATCAACACATGGTGAAAACTATACAGCGGGGAAGGTGAGTGCACTGAACTGATCCAGTGTATGTGTATGTTACAGCTAAAGTTTTGCTCTGTAGCGGCAGGGAAAATGGGTGGATTTGGGCTGTCTCTGGTGTTCTGAGGCTGTCTCTGGTGGTCTGGGGCTGTCTTTGGTGGTCTGGTCTGGGGCTGTCTCTGGTGGTCTGAGGCTGTCTCTGGTGGCCTGGGGCTGCCTCTGGTGGTCTGGGGCTGCCTCTGGTGGTCTGGGGCTGCCTCTGGTGGTCTGGGGCTGCCTCTGGTGGTCTGGGGCTGTCTTTGGTGGTCTGGGGCTGTCTCTGGTTGTCTGGGGCTGTCTCTCGTGGTCTGGGTCTGCCTCTGGTTGTCTGGGGCTGTCTATCTGGTGGTCTGGGACTGTCTCTGGTGGTCTGGGGCTGTCTATCTGGTGGCCTGGAGCTGTCTATCTGGTGGCCTGGTCTGGGGCTGTCTCTGGTGATCTGGTCTGGGGCTATCTCTGGTGGTCTGGTCTGGGTCTGTGTCTGGGGGGTCTGGGACTGTCTCTGGTAGTTTGGAGCTGTCTATGGTGGTCTGGGGCTGTCTTTGGTGGTCTGGTGCTGTCTCCGGTGGTCTGGTCTGGGGCTGTCTCTGGTGGTCTGGGGCGGTTTCTCATGGTCTGGGGCTGGCTTTGGTGGTCCGGGGCTGCCTCTGCTGGTTTGGGGCTGTCTCTGGTGGTCTGGGGCTTTCTCTGATGATCTGATCTGGGACTGTCTCTGGTGGTCTGGGGCTGTCTCTGGTGGTCTGGGGCCATCTCTGGTGGTCTGGTCTGGGGCTGTCTCTGGTGGTCTGGGACTGTCTCTGGTGGTCTGGGGCTGTCTCTGGTGGTCTGATGCTGTCTCCAGTGGTCTGGTCTGGGGCTGTCTTTGGTGGTCTGGGACTGTCTCTGGTGGACTCGGGCTGCCTCTGCTGGTTTGGGGCTATCTCTGGTGGTCTGGGGCTGTCTTTGATGGTCTGGTCTGGGACTGGTAGTCTGGTCTGGGGCTGTCTCTGGTGGTCTGGGGCTGTCTCTGGTGATCTGGTCTGGGACTGTCTCTGGTGGTCTGGGGCTGTCTCTGGTGGTCTGGGGCCATCTCTGATGGTCTGGTCTGGGGCTGTCTTTGGGGGTCTGGGACTGTCTATGATGGTTTGGGGCAGTCTCTGGTGGCCTGTTGATGTATCTGGTGGTCTAGGGCTGCCTCTGCTGGTTTGGGGCTGTCTCTGGTGGTCTGGGGCTGTCTCTGGTGGTCTGTGGCTGTCTCTGGTGGTCTGGCCTAAGACAGTCTCTGGTGGTCTGGTCTGGGGCTGTCTCTGGTGGTCTTGGGCTGTCTCTGGTGGTCTGGGGCTGTCTATTTGCTGATTTGGGGCTCTCTCTAGACTGGGGATGTTTCTTTGCTGGTCTGGAACTGTCTCTTTTCTGGTCTAGGGTTGTCTCTTTGCTGGTCTGGGGCAGTCTCTTTGCTGGTCTGGGGCTGTCTCTGGACTGCGGCTGACTCTTTGCTGGTCTACAGCTGTCTGTTTGCTGGTCTGCGGCTGTCTCTGGACTGGGGGTGTCTGTTTGCTGGACTGGGGGTGTCTCTTTGCTGGGAGTGTATGTCCCTTTGCTGGATTGGGATATCTCTCAGAATATCCTGTCACCGACCACCTGTGCAAACCCCCCCCCCCTCCGATCGGGCTGCCCAGTTTAAAATGCCCGGACATAATTTTTGACTGACAGTGAGAACTTTTCAAATTGTGCTTGCTTGCTCTTGCTCTCTGAATTTATTGCTATGTATAAGCCAAATTTTAAAAGGTCAAGGCATTTTACAAAAAAAAGGGGTAATGTGTCTGAAAGGGTAAAAAGGTAAATTAGGACCACCTCAAATATATTTTAGAATTTTTTTCATTTTTTTAATCGATTTTAAAGGAAATAATGATAAAAAAAAAAAAAACATGTTATTCTTTCCAGCTCTGTGCAATGGTTTTGCAAAGTCCTGATCGCCTTCTTTTTGGGTCCCCCATAGGCGGTCCTGGCTTCTTCCCCCTGCCAAGTGTCCCCAAAAGGAAGCCTCAAGCCTCTTGTCCACTCACACACAGATTGTGATTCGGCCCCCTGCCCTTGCTCTGTCTCCAATGGCTCACTCCTGCTTTGTGAGCCAATGAGGATCCAGCACATTGCTGGATCGAGCTCTGTTAAGTATAGGGGGGGGAGGCTGGGACTGCACTCAGAAGGGTTTTTTTTTACCTTAAAGTGTTACTAAACCCACAACTGTAAAATCAGTCTGCATATGCAGCAAAGCGTGCTTGTTATACTCACTGTGGAACCTAAGGGGTTAAAGGCTAAGTTCACCTTTTTTTCTCCTAAAATCCAGCTCCCCTATGTACCAATATACCAGTAATGTACCTATGTTGCACAAAAATACGTGTTTTCTTTGGTTGGACCAGGCCTACCTCCATCCATGGATGTCGTTTGCAGATCATTTCAAAATCTTTCTGGTATACAGAGGACAGACACACAGGATGGAGAAACCAGTAAGACACAGGAAGGTGTGTACCAGCTGAACTCATTAGCACATCTTCATCTATCAACAAAGTTTTCACAGGATCCCCGGCATTCCTCCATGTGTGAATTTGCCTGACTTCCCCAGCGTCCCTTCGAATGGGTTCAGGGTGCATGCTAAATTCCCTGGGGCCACATGCAGCCCACGGGACACCCCTGATGTAGTGCAAGAGCCTGCGTGATTGGATACAGAGTGATTGGATTGATGGCGTGTCCTCCTATGATATAGTTTTGGTAAATCTAAAGGGGATTGTACAGAGATCATGCAATCAGATTGTATAGTGTATGACCCCATTTATACACTTACAATTACCTAGTTGTGCTTTCAGTGTCATTAATTGTTAATGGCACACCAAACACAGAAGCAAACACACATTTTGCCACATGAAAAAACAGGTGACAAATGCAGTAAAAAATTTACAAAAATGTCCCATGAGCTATTTTGCCACATGTAGCACAGCCCATTGAAATCAAAGGGCTGCCCTATCACTGAAAAAACGAGCCAAAAAACATGCACTCCTACTACTCTAGGTGTGAATGGGGCCTGGAAGTGAAATTGGTGCGTTTACAGAAGAACAATGAGGCTCCGTTCACATCTGTGTGTTTCTAAACGCATGGCAAACTGCACAGATAATGCGCACTTTACTATGCGTTTCAGAAATGCTGCAAATGTGCATCATGCTTGTGATGTCATTACATGTTAAAGGCACCCCAAATGTGGCAAACGCATTGAAAACTGCAGTAATGCACCATGCTATGCTCCAAAAATAGTTCTGGAGCTTGATTGTTGCGTGTATGATAGCCTATTCAAGTAAATGGCCTCCCTATGCATGACAAGTGAAAACACTTTAAAACACCCAAAACAAACGCATGCGGGAATGTGAGTCTTCGCTATGTGTATGTGTATTCGCTAACGGGGCTTAACAACTGACTGTCTCCATCAACTCCCTCCTATGTACTTGTATAAAGATGTCCATACACTATGCAATCTGGTTGCACAATCTCTGTACAATTTTCCTTTAGATTTAGCAAAACTATAGAATAGAGGACACACCTGAACAATCCATTCAATTTGTATCAAATCAGACAGGCATTTGTACTACATAGCTGATGGGAGATCTAAAGGAGACAGTACAATCAGATTGTATAGAATGTGGGTGGAAGGTGGTATAGTGATGAGGGAGGTGTGGTCCAGAGTGGTGACCACACCCTAGCACGCCCTCTTCTGTGATGCAACAAGGAAGTAAAGGCTTCTGGGAGATGACCTAACAGGACGTGAATGCTGATACAAGCTACAGGAAGTGATGCAATCTGTAAATCCATTTAAAGATACAACAAGACTGACAAGATTATAAATATCATTTGGATAAGGTAAGTGAGAGAAAAGCACATTGGGATGGCTGGGCCAATAATGGCAATGGAAAACGCTTCCATTTATTATAAAAAGTGAAATTCTGCCCGAAAAAGGTGAACTTATCCTTTAATCTTCTGCATTGTGTAAAAAGGCTGCTTGATCCTGTATGCACAGGTCCTCCTCTTCTTTCGTGACTCCAAAGCATGTCCGGATAAGACAGAGTTACTGGAGTCAGGCTGCACATGCTCAGTTTGGTGTGTAGTGCTAGAGAGTTTTTTTTTCTTGGAAGAGTGCATGTGATCAGCACAGAGCCAATCAGCACTGTCCAGACAGAGGGTGAGGAGTCCCACATCCTGATAGAACAGCTCAGTGCAGTATGAAAACTCCTCCTACAAGCTTTAACCAGGAACTGATAAAAGTTACAAGACTGCTATATACTGCTGATGAGAAAAGGGTATTCATCAGTTTATATTTACTAAAATAATTGCACTTCCACATTCTGTGTACTGTGGGAGACCAGATATATTGAATGCAGGGTCATGGGTTTAGTAACACTTTAAGGTAAAACACCTTGAGCCTTTAGAATCACTTTAAGTGTGCTTTTTATTAAACATCATAAATTATAGTTTATCCTGTTTCTGTCCAGGGAACAAATAGAAAAAGATTTCAAAGATATGCAGTTTATGGGGGATTAAAGCCTCCTTCACATTGGCATTTACCCACATACATACCTGCTGGTAGGGATGGGTGTTTGAGCCTGGATGCAGTCAGATGAGTTCAGGCTTGGACACCCACCTCTAACTGCAGACGTGAACAGCGATGGCTGCCATCAGCCTGTCATTACTTTGTACAGGCAGTACAGCTGCAGCTATTCACATGTACCTGCCTTTCCATCTGTCAGCCTGTCATTACTTTGTACAGGCTGAGCGGCGGCTGCCATTCATATGCACCTGTCTTTCCAACCGCAAGAATCTGCTGGTTCTTGCTGCTGAAATCTGGGGTATGCCAGTAAAAGTAAGAGGGCATAACAGCTCTATTCTATAGGACACATAAATCCTAACAAAGAATTGATATACAACCAAAGAAAAAATTGACCAAGTAAACAGATTTGTATGGTAATTATTAAAACTGAAGTTTAAGCATGGTTATTTTTACATTGTTAGATTGGTTAAGATTGACCCAATGTATGTATGCAAGTATCCTACCTGTGCTATCCTTGTGGAAGCTGAAAATCACTATAGTATGTTTAAGAATAAACTTAAAGTGATTGTAAAGGCAGAACGTTTTTTTTATCTTAATAAAGATAAAAAGCCTTCTGTGTGCAGCAGCCCTCCTCAGCCTCTCTAATACTTACCTGAGGTTCATCTAGATCAGTGGTTCTCAACTCCGGTCCTCAGACCACCAACAGGTCAGATTTTAAGTATTACCTTGGGGAGATGCAGGCAAGAATACTGCAATCACTGAGCAGCAAATGATATCACCTTTGATGCATTTCAGTTATCCTGCAAACCTGGCCTGTTAGTGGGTCCCGAGGACAGGAGTTGAGAACCACTGATCTAGATCCTGTGATGTTGAAGGAGTGTCTCGGCTGGCCGGAAATCCCCTCCTCATTGGCTGAGACAGCCACTGGCTCTCACTGCTGTTAATCAAAGTCAGTCAGCCAATGAGGAGAGAAAGGGGGGTGGGGCTGGGCAGTGGCTCCTTGTCTGATTGGACACAGGAAGCTGTGGCTCGGGTGCCCCCATAGCAAGCTGCTTGCTGTGGGGGCACTCAACAGGAGCGAGGGGCCAGGAGCACCGGAGAGGGACCCGAGAAGAGGAGGATCCAGGCTGCCCTGTGCAAAACCACAGCACAGAGCAGGTAAGCATAACATGTTTGTTATTTTTAACTAAAATGAATTTGAGGTTTGGCTATTTTTACATGGTTACACTGGTCCAGCTTGGACCAACATAAGTATCTATGTGCTATACATGGAAGATCCCTCTGGAAGTTGGAAATCACTGAAAATCTAAGAAATTACCTTCAAAGCTTCTTCTTTGCTAGCTGTCTATTCAGGTTCACTCACTCTATTTTTTCTGTTGATGGCTGTCACCGTGACAGAAAGTGAAGAAAATTCTATATTTTACAGCTGTCACCAGACCAAGAGATAAGGGAAAATGCAATGTAATGACACCTATTACCATGACAGCTGTCTAAGAGGTGATTTTTATTTTCTTTGTAGAGATATCCATCTGCTTCTTGTTGTGTATAGAATTTTTTTTTTATCCCAGCATTTGCTATTACACTGTTGCCATCAACTCAGTATGAAACTGTTGCGGAGGAATTCATGTGGACTGTCTGAACCAGAAGGGCAACATTACCATAATAAACTCATTTGTGTCACTTACAGGCTGGCATGAATCTCTAATGGGAACCTATGCCTTTCCCCTACTAAGAAAAGTACACAGGACAACATATCATCTTGCGCTCCCAAATTGCCCTGATTAACTGGAGACCCAAGAAAAAAACAACAAGGTACACACGTGATGCTCCCCGTCAGACAAACAGCATTTATGCTTAAAAAAGCCAATCATCAGACCCAAGCACTCACACATGGGGGTTTAAAAAGACATTAAAAAGTCAAAATGTGCACTAGATGTTTGGATAGCTGGTGGGTGGTCAGACCAGTGAGAGAGTGCAGGGAAGGTGAGGTGAATACAGGTGCCTTGCTATACCTGCTGTACAGTCAACCTAAATTAGAAAAACAAACAAGTGTGCATCCCACCCCCCAAAATTATAATTACTTAGTGGTTCAATGAAGATTAATGATGTGCAATCATAGTTAGCGTATCTAAAAGAATATATAAATACTAATGCTTTGTACATAATAATACATATACAAATTGACATAATATTGCATATAAATAAATAATTCACGAACATATTCCTAATCTTCCTAATTCAAAAGCATCATCCTGATTATATATACAGGTAAAGTCCCAAAGTAAATAGTCCAAATCTAAAGATGAATATACAGGTGATCTATAAGTGCCTAGATAGACGACACTGGGTGAAAGTGCTCAGAGAGGTGCAATCCCCACATGTAATCACGCCTCTTGCCAGAATTGTGTGATCTCAGATTATAAAGATCTAACTCGCTCCAAAAACCACAGCCACTATTTATTCTCCACAAGCTTAGCAACTCAGGAATGATCCCTTCATGAGGTCTCAGCACTGTTATTATCCCAGGGTATATTTGCTGACTTTAAATGAAGGGAGTAGAAGCTGACTCTCCATTAGTGTCATGCATATACTGTAGGTGGAAGATAGAAAGACTTCAGAGGGCAGTATGTTAAAAACACAATTTATTCAAAACAGTATTGTACTTAGATCAAAGAAGTTAAAAAAAGCAGTACAAGCAATCCATAGACACGGTCGCGGTCCTTGCCAGCAGACTCATGCGTGATGACGTCACAGATGTGGCTCCACCCTACTTGTTTCACCATAATAGGTGTCCAAATAATAAACAAATTTGGGTTATTTTCACAAAAAAAAAGAATACATTTTGGCCTAAATTTATGAATAAATATTGATTTGCAAACATTTATACACCACCACAATGGATTTGAAATGAAACAAACAAGATCACCTATCACCTTCCTTGGTGCACGGGTCTCCTGCTTTTACTCCCTTGGACTAGACCTGTTTTAATTCAATTTTCTTTGATACTCTACATCCACCACAGATTGGAACCCCTGCGTTTTTGTCGTTGGGACAATCTGACACCAATTATCACTTTCTTGTGCTTCCTTGTACCACGTACAACACCTCAGCTCCTGGTATGGGCGCCCATGTCAGCCCGCCTATCTCAGCTCACTGTCGTGCGCATGCTGGTCCATGTAAGTAGCTCACCATGCATCCAATTTACATCAATTAACCATTTTTTACTTTTTATTATTTTTTGGCTTCCCCCAGCAGGGTCGCTTTGTTTGTGCTTTGGTGACATGCCCATGTCTTTTTTCAGATTCTACTCACTTTGCATCAGCCCCTGAAGAGTGGCCCTACTGCCACGAAACGCGTCGGTAATACTCTAGATGCAAATGGATTATTCAGGTTCATGTGTGTGCTGTTAGCACTCCACCATTTGGAGCTTGTTTTTTTATCAACCTACTGTCTCATTCATGTGCAACAAGTCTGTAATATAGTATTGTCTACATGTTTATCATTATGTATATGTACCCATCACTGCATGGTATTGTTGTTAAGGTTCAACAATAAATACTTACATTATTTGGTATTCTTGTTTGAAGTGGCATCAATGTATACCTCATTCAAAGTCCCGCCCTTTTCCCCTTTTCATGTATACAATAGAGATGGAGATGCACGGTTCACATGGTGTCATTTAAAGTCCCAAAGCTTTCCTCTTTTTGTAGCTAACAATAAAAAGAAGACTTCACCACAGTGAATACAGAGGGTTCACCACAAGATGTAAACCATTGGTGAGCCTCAAAAACAGGAAGGCCAGATTAGAGTTTGACAAACAACATTTAAAAAAGCCTTCACAGTCCTGGAACAATATCCTAAGGACAGATGAAACCAAGGTCAACTTGTGCCAGAGTGATGGGAAGAGAAGAGTATGGAGAAGGAAAGGAACTGCTCATGATCCAAAGCATACCACCTCATCAGTGAAGCATGGTGGTGGTAGTGTCATGGCATGGGCATGTATGGCTGCCAATGGAACTGGTTCTCTTGTATTTGTTGATGATGTGACTGCTGACAAAAGCAGCAGGATGAATTCTGAAGTGTTTCAGGCAATATTATCTGCTCATATTCAGCCAAATGCTTCAGAACTTATTGGACGGCGCTTCACAGTGCAGATGGACAATGACCCGAAGCATACTGCGAAAGCAACCAAAGAGTTTTTTAAGGGAAAGAAGTGGAATGTTATGCAATGGCCAAGTCAATCACCTGACCTGAATCTGATTGAGCATGCATTTCACTTGCTGAAGACAAAACTGAAGGGAAAATGCCCCAAGAACAAGCAGGAACTGAAGACAGTTGCAGTAGAGGCCTGGCAAAGCATCACCAGGGATGAAACCCAACGTCTGGTGATGTCTATGCATTCCAGACTTCAGGCTGCAATTGACTGCAAAGGATTAAAAGTGAAAAGTTTGATTTATGATTGTTAATCTGTCCCATTACTTTTGGTCCCTTAAAAAGTGAGAGGCACATATACAAACTGTTGTAATTCCTACACCGTTCACCTGATTTGGATGTAAATACCCTCAAATTAAAGCTGAAAGTCTGCAGTTAAAGCACATCTTGTTTGTTTCATTTTAAATCCATTGTGGTGGTGTATAGAGCCAAAAAGATTAGAATTGTGTCAATGTCCCAATATTTATGGACCTGACTGTATTTCCAAGAGATGGCACAGTGATGTTAAGGTAAGCAGAACAGCTTAAACTGGCTAGTGATATTCCTTAAAGTAGTTCAGGATATGGATGTATATGTACAGTGTCTTATGTAATGCAATTAAGTGTTTCCATTGGCAAAGTGTCTGTCCAAACAAGATAACCAGATAGGGATTGTGAACAGTGGGCGACGGTCCTCTCACCAACTGAAGAGCCGGATAGGAACCTCCTGAACAGATATCCTGCATAAGATGTCCCTCTGTGAAACAAACGGAGATGACCGACCAGCTGCTGGACACGTGCGGTCGTTTGATCCGTATGATGAGGTGGTGCTGCTGTGATGTCTTGCGAACAGCAAGCAGAGTTGGGCCCTCCAGGGCCGGGCTGGAGTTACTGGATTGCCGCGTGTTAGGCTGTAGCCCTCCCGCACAGCAGCAGGGAGGGGTTCACTCGATGAGGCCCAGGAAGAAGAGTGCACGGAGCGGATCTAATGGCCCTTTTATAGTTTCTCCCAGAGGTCTTTGGTGTTGCAGAGAGCCCTCTGGGATGTGTAGTCCAAGGATAGTTTCACAACTCCAGGACACCTGCTCAAGAGACTACTAGTCCCACAATCCTCCCTGCTTGACTCAAGGATATCATGTCAGTTACTGGAGCCCAGAACTAGAGGGACACAGAAATAGATGGAGTATGACGGGGGTGGTCTGCGGAACATGGTAACTGATGGTCCACTGTTACACAAAGAAAAAAATTTTTTTTTTTCAAAATTTTCTGTGTCATTTTATTTATTTAGCAAATGTTAACACCAAAGCAAAGCTATATCTGTGATATTTTCTTACATGTACTTGTATGTCTTAAATGTGTTGCATGACCGCACAATTTTTTTTGTGATAGCGCTGAAAGCTGAAAATTGGCCTGGGCAGGAAGGGGGTAAAGGTGCCCAGTATTGAAGTGGTTAATATATTTATAAATAATATAGGGCCTGGGCAGGGCTGGACTGGGAAAAAAATTTGGCCCTGGACTTCATCCAGACCGGTCCACTTTAATTTTGCAAACACGCACAAAAACAGTATATAAACTAATTGTGCAAAAAAAAAAGTTTAAAAATTCCACTATTGGGCATAGGACAAGGCATAGCCACACCAGTGCCCATTAATGCAGCCTGATCAGTGCCCATTAATGTAGCCACACCAGTGCCCATTGATGCAGCCTCACCAGTGCCCATCAATGCAGCCTGATCAGTGCCCATTAATGCAGTCACACCAGTGCCCATTTATGCAGCCTCACCAGTGCCCATTAATGCAGTCACACCAGTGGCCATTAATGCAGCATCATCAGTGCCCATTAATTCAGCCTGATCAGTGCCCATCAGCGCAGCCACACCAGTACCCATTAATGCAGCCACACCATTGCCCATCAGTGCAGCCTGATTAGTGCTCATCAGCACAGCCACACCAGTGCCCATCAGTGGAGCCACACCAGTGCCCATTAATGCAGCCTGATCAGTGCCCATTAATGCAGTGACACCAGTGCCCATCAATGCAGCCTGATCAGTGCCCATTAATGCAGATGCACCAGTGCCCATTAATGCAGCCTGATCAGTGCCCATTAATGCAGCTGCACCAGATCCAATTAATGCAGCCTGATCATTGCCCTTCAATGTTAGTCTCCACTCCCCCCTGTACCTGGTCTGGGCAGTGCTTCTACCTAGGTCCTGACTGCAGGTGGTTCCTCTGGAACTGGGAGCCAGGGGGAGAGGTGAGCGGGCAGGGACTCCCATACCCTGTCCAGCAATAAGCGAATCCCCCGCTGACCGCTGTGCAGCTGTTTAGAAAAAAACTTCTCCGGGCCCCCTGTGTTCAGCGGGGGCCGAGGGACAGAGAGCAGACTATTTCATTACTTTCCGCTTTAGGCAAATTAATCCCCGGCGGCTCCAGTGTAGTGCGCTGTGGTGGTTTAATATGCCAAAAGTGAGGAAATAGTCCACACTCTGTACCCCGGCCCCCGATGAACACAGGGGGTCCAGAGAAGTTTTCTTTCAAAACAGCTGCACAGCAGTCAGCAGGGGATTAGTTTATTGCTGGACAGGGTATGGGAGTCCCCGCACGCTCACCTCCGCTCCAATGTCACTAACCGGCCCACTGAGCCATTGGCCCACTCCTGGTAGTCCCAATGGCCAGTACAGGCCTGGGCCTGGGATTAAAAGACCATTTGAGTCTTTGCAGATGACCCCAAGCTATGCAGTGGAATAACATCCTTACAGGATGTCTCCGAATTACAAGCCAACCTCAATGCACTGTTTAACCACTTCAGCCCTGGAAGGATTTATCCCCTTAATGACCAGAGCACTTTTTACAATTTGGCACTGTGCTGTTTTAACTGGTAATTGCATGGTCATGCAATGCTGTACCCAAACAAAATCTGCGTCCTTTTTTTACCACAAATAGAGCTTTCTTTTGGTGGTATTTGATCATCTCTGCATTTTTATTTTTTGCGATATAAACGAAAAAAGACCGAAAGTCTTGAGAAAAAATTATATTTTCTACTTTTTGTTATTAAAAAAATACAATAAACTCAATTTTAGTCATATTTTTTCGCCAAAATGCATTAAGCCACATAAATAAATTAACCGGGTTTGAACTTTCAATAAAAACCTTACTACCTATAAAGTGCATATAATAATAAAGTGAACACGTTATAAAACCTATAATCATTAAAAAGTGTCATAATTAAAGTGCCTTAATACATATAAATAATCACAACACTCATAATTCAATATCCAAAGTATGGACACACACGCCACTGAAACGTCCAGTTTGTTCAACACAAGCAATACAAAGTCCCGGTGCTTAATTGGTGGTGGTGATAAGTGTCTACATATAACAAATATAGGTGACTTGTGCCAGCACTCAAAATTCCATAGGGAATCCTTAACCGTATATATCATGAGCTTATCAGAAGCTGGTAAGTAACCAGCAGCAGGACCACTTGTATGATAGGTATCCACTTGACAGCAGACTGTAGAGCTATTTCATAAGATTTCATACAATGCTGTTGCTCTCGTTGTTGTTATGTAGAGGTGAACCAATGAGTGTCCAGAATTCTTGTCACAAGAGTTATTCACCATATGGAATGAGAGGAAATCTCGCCATAGTGTAAAACCATTTTCCAATTTATTTAAAAAATGGTATAAAAACACTTACATTAAAGTTAAAAATAATGAGCTCATCAATCATAAATCGTCGCAGTTACCTGAGGGGAACAGACCCAATGTGTTTCGTCTCTAGACGGACATCTTCTGGGGTGCCCCTCCAAGACACTGCATGTATATATAGACATTTGAAAACATTTCAATTAGAACTGCCTTAAACGCCCAAAACGGAAGTCCAAACCTAAACAAAATGGCGCCGGCAACATGCATTCCATGCCTCACTTAGATGCAAACACTTAATTGCGTTACAAGCCTTGATGTGATAGAAAACCGGAAGGCAGCAAACCCTATAGTGTCCGCGCTCGCCAAGGAACACGCCCCTCTAAGCGAAGGGGCGGCACTTTAGTCCCAATGCCCAAATGGCTGCTCGCAGCTTCTGGTATGCAAACATTAACGCACTTCCAGCAATATTAATGCAACAGGAAGGGACGTCAATGTCAACATTCGTTTCTATTAGTAGGGCTAGGCGGAAATGGTAGATGATAATGTCCTGTCCTGGACAGGAAACCAGACGTGTAGGCACAACTGTCAGCAAAGGATCACAAATTAAACTGACATCCAAACTTAGTCATCTACACAAAGGGAATCACAGGGATTACAAAAATAAAAAATAAAAATAGAGGCATAGATGCCATCCCAGGGATTTATCCCTTAGAGGAGACCACTTGAAAAATGTTGCTACCAAATACATAATATTCTCACAGACGGTGTTAGTTAAATATGGATGCATTCAAAAATGGGTCGCCAAATTGTCAGTAGGTGGACCACCGCTGTACAAACATTGGGCGATAGACATTTAGCAATAACTGTATATATATATAATAATAATCTATCCCAACCCTTCAAAAAGAAGAAAAAAAAAAGGAAAATTTTAATTAAAAATACAGACAGGAAAATCTTGCTTAAGGAGGACTAAACATAACCTCTAAGGTCTGAGAAATATATTATATAAATTCAAAATTCCAAATCAAGGGGTCTAGAGTAAGTATTAGGTAATGTCATCAGCTATTAATAATAGTACCTTGAATTCAAGTAAACCCCCGACCAAAAAATATTCCACTAATCTACATACTGGTCAGTAACGTTTTGACATTATAAGGAGTTATAAATTATTATGAGGGACAAATTATGCTTTGTTAATAAAATACTTTATGTCTCACTCAATGTTAAAGCCATATGGATGGTAGCATTTCAGCTGGTGGATCCAAAAGCTTTCCAATTGTGAGACTCCTCTACGGACAGCACCTCCTCTCCAGGGTGGGACATACTTGTCCATTGCCTGAAAAAGCGTACCTCTAGGATCTTTATTATGACACCGTAGGTAATGCTTAGGAACGCTGTGGTTAATTTTCCCTTTGAGAATATTTGTAATGTGCTCATTTACCCCGGTACTAAATGATCTTATAGTAATATTACCTTCAAACCCCACCAACAAATACAAAAATGAATTAATTAAACTAGTTAATAAGGGTTTTCAAGATGCCATCTTAGATAAAAAAGAAAAAAAATTATCTGGTCCCGCTGGCCCCTAGGGTTCCGGTGTTATACTGCTTACCTAAAATACACAAAGATACAGTTAATCCACCTGGACGCCCGATAGTTAGTGGGATGGATTCAATTACCTCCAGAATTGGACAATATATTGACTTCTATCTTCAGCCACAAGTCAGGAAGATGCCATCTTTTCTTAAAGACACCAAAGACACAATTCGAAGATTACAGAGTATTACAATCGAGGATGGAGATGTGATAACTACAGCTGATGTAGCATCACTTTATACATGCATTTCACATGATTTAGGTTTAGAAGTGGTTAATTACTATCTATCTCAGGACGAGTCTATACCTAGGTAACAAAGAAGGTTTATATCAGATTTGGTTGTGTTTGCGACCAAGCACAACTATTTCTGGTTTGGGAATAAGTTTTATTCTCAGGAGAAGGGAGTGGCCATGGGGCAAAATTCACCCCCAGTTTGGCCAATTTATTTATGGCCAAATGGGAGGAAGATGTTGTCTATGCCCAGAATAGACCAAAATTGGTCCTGTGGACTAGATATATAGATGACATCCTCCTTCTATGGCGAGGAAGTCCAGAGTAACTGTTGGATTTATTTTCAGTTTTAAATTCTAATAATAGAGGTATATCACTATCTCTGGAATTTAGCAATGAAAGTATCCACTTTCTAGACCTTCATATTGATATCAGACATGGTCAGCAAACCACTAACAGCTTTTTAAAACCCACAGACCACAATGGTTTCATACCTATGGATAGCTGTCATCACCATTCATGGCTCAAATCAGTACCTCACAGCCAGTTTATGCGACTGCAGCGCAATTGTACCAATAGTGATGGCTTTTACAACCAAGCCCAGATCTTGAAACATAGGTTTCTTGAGAAAGGTTATGATGGTGTAACATTAGATCAAGAAATCCAAAGGACACTGGAGGTTGATAGATCACAACTCCTTGTGGACAAACCAAAGATCCAAACTGATGACTTTAAATGGACTTTTTGTACCACATTCTTCTTCCAACATAAACAAATCAAAAATGCCATCAAAAAACGTTGGAGTGTCTTGAAAAATGACCGTGTCTTGGACCATGACTACCAGAAGTACCTATGATAGTCTATAGGGGGGCACCCTCACTTAGGAACAAATTGGCACCTAATGTGATTGATCCCCCAAAACAAGTTTCTTTCTTCCAAGATCTGGTGGGTTACTTTAGGTGTCGAAAATGTAGAGTTTGTAACCTAAATGCTTGCCAAAATAGAAAGATCTTACACTTTAGATCCACTTCAACAGGACGAATTTATACCATGAAACATTTCAATACATGTGACACAAAAAATGTTGTTTACCTTCTTACCTGCCCCTGCAATAAACATTATGTGGGCAGGACTATAAGATTATTTAGTACCAGGATAAACTAGCACATTACAAATATTCTCAAGGGAAAAACTAACCACAGCATTCCTAAGCATTACCTACGGTGTCACTATAAAGATCCTAGAGGTACACTTTTTCAGGTAATAGACAAGTACGTCCCAACCTGGAGAGGAGGTGCTGTCCATAAAGGAGTCTCACAATTGGAAACCTTTTGGATCCACCAGCTGAAATGCTACCATCCATATGGCCTTAACTTTGAGTGGGACATAAATTATTTTATTAACAAAGCATAATTTGTAATTTTGAACGAGTGTAACCTACTAAAAGGACCGCCCATACAAGGATACTCACTCAGAGCCTAAGGAAATGTGGTTACAGCAAAAACAAACAAAATTCTCTCAATGAAGGATTACCCTGGAGCAGCCGTTTTACTACCCCAATAAAGTCAAACAATAAACATTAAAGTTAGTGCAGAAACACCAAGTCCAATGTGAACCGACAGCGATCCGAAGACAGATCGTATATGTCTTTAAGACAAAAAGTCCAAGTGCTATAGTGCAAAGATTTCAATTAAAGTGCCAAGTTTGACAGCTGCAATTGTTATCCTATAGATGGGAGTCCCGTCACCACATCCAAGGGAACATCGCGTGACCATCACTCCCCCTGGGGTCAAAACTCACCAGATGCAAGTAAATTGCAAGCCCATCTAGTTTAATCAGGATATAGCTCAGATTCTTCCAACCGATTAGAGTTGTTCATATGGGTGTCCATCTTTATGGGATAAATAAAGCTTCACATAGCGTAACTCTGTAAAGACTACTTTATTCCTCCCTCCCAGTAAAATCTTACAATGTTTAAGTATAACAAGCATTGACATAATAGTTGAGCGTCATCCACTCTTATATACGGAACCTGTTCACTCGTCCGTGACTCGAGTTACTTCCTAGTTCCTGGCGGTGGAAGGCACAGTGTCACTTCCGGTTGCCATTTGGTTACGCCACTTACTCGTTTCGTCACTTCCTACTTCTATGGAGGGCGTTACCAGACAGCACGGCATCCCATTTTTTATAGGCATAATGGCCATGTAATTTAACCCTACCATAGGTTTCCCAAATAGCAGTATATCATTGGCGGCTGTATTTCTTCCGATCTCCAAGCCCTAACGCTACCGCCAGGAACTCGGTAGGAATATACATAACTCAAATCAAATAGATATGCAATTCATCCTAATATTAAAAGCAATGCCAATCACTTGAATTAACAGTACGTGATTGTCAAATCAATTGTTAATATTCTTATAGGTACTGTAGTGGTATAAAACAAACGCAGTCAACAAGGTGTAAGAGTACCATTATGACTCAAGTGGTAGAATATTCCAAACTCACAGGAAAGACATGGTATCTTAATACACACCATATCCTCCTGCTATCATCTTATTTAAATTCATAAACAAATTTATCATTTAACAATTTAAAAATCTAAAACCCAGTACATTGATACAATAAACTGCTTTTAAAAAAGTAATGATAATAATTTGAAGTGAGAAAAAAAATTCAGAAATGCATGAGGAAATATTGAGCTCCAAAAAAATAAATTTGAAGAAACGAAATAATTCAAACAACAAAAACCTTGCCTGAGAGGTAGGTGTGGCTGAGAAGGAAATAATATCATAACCACCATTTACATAGAGCGGTACAGTATAAGCCCAAACTTCAGGCAAAAGACTGCTTGGCCTATAGGGTCATAAATCAAAAATCACTAATAAAACTATTGCTATCCAGTTCTATGTTCAACCCTTTAGGGGTGAGAGTGTCTGTTAGGAAGATCCACTTGGTTTTAAGCTTTGACACTTCCCTGACAAGGTCCGAGCCCCGCCAGGAGGGACTGACACGGTCAATCCCCCAAAACGTCAACCCAGAAGGGTCACCGTTGTGGTAAAGCTTAAAATGGAGGGACACGCTATGATCTTTAAAACCTGATTTAATGTTCTGTATGTGCTCTGCTATTCGAACTTTAAGCTGCTTTTTTTGTACGCCCATGTACATTAGGCCGCAAGGGCACTCTAGAGCGTACACTACATGAGTCACATTACTGAGAGCTTTTAAAATGTTTGCCATTAGCTGTAGAGCAAAAATTATCTATCCCCCTGTGAGGTCTATCTACCTGCCTGCAAGCTTTACACCTCCGGCAAGCAAAGAAACCATCTCTGTTCCAAAAAGTTTGGGGTTTACTGGGAGGGTCCAAAACTTTTCTGACCTCTCGATCCCCTACATTAGGGCCTTTCCTATAAATAAACACAGGTTTAGGGGGAAGTATTGGGCCCAGGATCTTGTCCATGAAAACTACATGCCAATGTTTGTCAAAGATAGCCTCCACTTCTTTGTACTGGGAGTGGAAGTCTGAGAAAAAAAACCCATTCGATGTGATTCCTCTCTCTGTCTGCAAGGCAATCTTTTCTGGATAATGTTGCTATTTCTTTGATCACACTATCTAGTCCTTCTGCATCATATCCTTTCTCCACAAACCTTTGTTTAATCACCTGAGATTGCTCTAAAAAGTCGCATTCTCTGGTGCAATTCTTCTTCACCCTCATAATCTAGCCTTTGGGGATGTTACGAAGCCAGAGCGGGTGATGGCCACTCAAAATAGGCAAGTAGCTGTTTTGATCAGTGGACTGATCCACACTGTGGTTCCTAGTTTATCATCTCTTCTAATAATATTCAAGTCCAAAAAGTTACTGCTCATCTGACTCCATTGGGAGGTCAAAGTGCTGTTGTTGGTATTGACATTCAGTGTGTCAATGAATTCACATAACGACTCCTCTGTACCCTCCCAAAGGAGGAACAGATCATCTATATGTCTTCTATAAAAGAGAAGTTCCTTCCTAGGTCTGCCAAACACCACTGTGTCCTCCTATTCCCCCATGAAGAGGTTGGCCAAACTGGGCGCGAATTTCACGCCCATTGCCACATCTCTCTTGTGGGAGAAAAAAATGCCCATTGAACCAGAAATAACTATGAGTGAGACAATAATCTAATAAATTCCGTAAAAAACATTTCTGTTGGAAAAAGCATAATTTGTCCCTCATAATTTATAACTCCTTATAATGTCAAAACTTTACTGACCAGTATGTAGATTAGTGGAATTTTTTTGGTCGCGGGTTTACTTGAATTCAAGGAACTATTATTAATAGCTGATGACATACCTAATACTTACTCTAGAGCTCTTGATTTGGAATTTGGAATTGGTCAAAATGGATATATATAATATATTTCTCAGACCTTAGAGGTTATGTTTAGTCCTCCTTAAGCAAGAGTTTTCTGTCTGTATTTTTAATTTAAATTTTCCTTCTTTCTCTTTTTGAAGGGCTGGGTAGATTATTATTTATATACGGTTACTTCTAAATGCCAATCGCCAAATTTTTGTACAGCGGTGGTCCACCTACTGACAATTTGGTGACCCGTTTTTGAATACATCCACATTTAACGAATACCGTCCATGAGGATATTATGTATATGGTAGCAACATTTTTCAAGTAGTCTACTCTAAGGGATACATCCCTGTGATGGCATCTATGCCTCTATTTTTATTTCTTATTTTTGTAATCCCTGTGATTCCCTTTGTGTACATGGCTAAGTTTGGGTGTCAGTTTAGTTTGAGATCCTTTGCTGACAGTTGTGCCTACACGTCCGGTTTCCTGTCCGGGGCCGGACGTTATCATCTACTATTTCCGCCTAGCCCTACTAATAGAAACTAATGTTGACATTGACGTCACTTCCGGTTGCGTTGATATTGCCAGAAGTGCATTAGTGTTTGCATACCGGAAGCTGCGAGCAGCCATTCAGGCATTGAGACTAAAGTGCCACCCCTCTGCTAAGAGGGGTGTGTTCCTTGGCGAGCGCAGACAAATATAGGGTTCACTGCCTTCCAGTTTTCTATCACATTGAGGCTTGTAACGCAATGACGTGTGTGCCGACTCTAATGTGAATCTAAGTGAGGTGTGGAACACATGCCGTTGGCGCCATTTTGTCCATTAGGTTTGGATTTCCGTTCTGGGTGTTTAGGAGGATCTAATTGAAATGTTTTGAAATGTCTATATATACATGCAGTGTCTTGGGGGGGACACCCCAGAAGACGTCCGTCTAGAGACGAAACCTGTTGGGTCTGTTCCCCTCAGGTCACTGCAACAACTTATGACTGATGAGCTCATTATTTTTAACTTTAATGTAAGTGTTTTTATACCATTTTTTAAAATAAATTGGAAAATGGTTTTACAATATGGCAATATTTCCTCTCATTCCATATGGTGAATAACTCTTGTGACAAGAATTATGGATACTCATGTGGTTCAACTCTACATACCAACAGCGAGAGCAACAGCAATGTATGTCTTATGAAATAGCTCTACAGTCTACTGTCAAGTGGATACCTACCATACAAGTGGTCCTTCTGCTGGTTACTTACCAGCTTCTGGTAAGCTCATAATATATACAGTTAAGGATTTCCTTAGGATTCGGGGATTACTCTGGCTTTCGGATCAATTGGAATAAATCCTCGCTGTTCTGTATAGACGAGAATGTGAGGGTCCCTGAGGATTGCCCTATTCCGGTGTCTGATTCCTTTAAATACCTGGGAGTTGTAGTCCGGCTTCCTATTTCGACTTATATGGCAGATAACTTGGTGTCGATAATAGGAAACTTTTGAGAGAGGGTACGGAAATGGCAGAGTCTGCCCTTGACGGTGATGGGCCGTGTGAATCTTTTTAAAATCTCCCTAAGTTCCTCTACGTTCTCTTGAACTCTCCTGTGTTTGTACCAAAGAGGATTTTCAGAACAGTAGACTCCATTATTCTAGGTTTCCTATGGAGATCTAAAGCCCCTAAATATGGTCTATAGAAAAGGGATCCTGGGTGGGTAAGTTGGGACGGTGATGGAACTTCATTGCAGAATCTTTCGTATCTGTGCCCAACAGAGGGGAGACCTTCCCTTACACCTGTCACCGAATAACCCACTGTGGCTTAATCCGTTTCTAGGGGAATTCTTTTAAAACGGAGGATGGCCATAGGTGGGCTTAATTTGGGATCAAATATCTTCACCATATTTATCAGGATGGCAGACTTCGCTCCTTCAAACAGTTGAGAGAACACTTTCAAGTTCCTAGAGCCTGGTACTTCAGATATGCCCAGCTTAGGCATGCTGCTGCAGCACAGTTTGGGCCGGAGGTGGTACAAGTGCAGAACACGTCTTTAGAGTCTATTCTACTAGATCTTGATCCAAATAAGCGGGTGTCCAGATGCAATTTGGCTCTGGGAACTGGGGGTGGGGCGAATATGAGTAGAGTGGGAATCAGATGGACCCAGATTGTCCCTGAACTCTCTGAGGAAATATAGGAGGATGTGCTGAATAAATATCTTGCCACGGCCATCTCGTCCAGAGACAAGATGATACAGCTCAGATACCTGAGATAACTTATAAAGCAATTCACAACCTGGCCCCCAGCTACATCACTAACCTGGTCTCAAAATACCAACCAAATCGATCTCTTCGCTCCTCCCAAGACCTCCTGCTCTATAGCTCCCTTGTCACCTCATCCCATGCTCGCCTCCAGGACTTCTCCAGAGCCTCTCCCATCCTCTGGAATGCTCTACCCCAATCTGTCCGACATTCTCCTAGTTTGTCCACCTTCAGACGATCCCTGAAAACTCATCTCTTCAGAGAAGCCTATCTGGATCCCACCTAACAACTGTACATTTATCTTCTCTATTAGCACATCCCCCCCAGTTATTACCTCTTGTATCTCTTGACCTTCCCTTTTAGATTGTAAGCTCTAACGAGCAGGGCCCTCTGATTCCTACTTTATTTAAGTGTATTGTATTTGTACTGTCTACCCTCAAGTTGTAAAGCGCTGCGTAAATTGTTGGCGCTATATAAATCCTGTATAATAATAATATAATAATAATAATAATACCTACATCAGGTCTACTATACACCGGAAAGACTATATCGTAGGGGTAGGAGGGAGACAGCCACTTGCCACAAATGAGGGGGGGCGGACGGGACCTTTGTGCATATGGTGTGGGAATGTGCCAGGATAAGACCATTTTGGTCTCAGGTTACTGCCTTCATTGCCTATAATTTTGATCTCCCTAATATATGTTCCACTCTACGCTGCCTTTTGGGCTCTTTTGACCAAGAGGAGATGGATGCGCATACTAAACTCTTCTTGAGGATCCTATATTTTGAGGCTCGGAAGGTCATAGCGAGGAAGTGGCTATATACGGAGCAGTTGACACTGCGGATGTGGATTAAGGCTGTGAATACTGACATTAAGTTAAATCGAATGACATATGAAGCCCGGGGCTCGTCTAAGAAGTTTAGGGAAGTATGGTTTAGGTGGGTTGATTCAAGGGATACGTTAGTGGAAGAAGGGTGAGCTGAAGGTTGGGAACCCAATTGGGGCAATGACCTAATGGTTGAGGACTGAAGGGATAACCTTCATCTACCTGGAAAGGTCCGGGGAGGACCTGCTACCAGGAACGAAGAAGCATGTCTGCATCTGCCTAGAGTTGGATGTACAGTTGTGTTCAAAATTATTCAACCCCCAATGCTGTAAATGGTTTTAGGGAATTTAGTGTACATTTGTAATTGTATTCTGAATGAAATCCTACAAGGACTTCTTTAAGGGATTTTGGTAAATGTCGTAACCCCCAACTTATTAAAACTTGTGTTGACATGTAGGTTGAGATCCGTCTACGTCTGTACGAAGAAGCAAGGACCATCGTCCAGGAGGGGCCTGGAAAGGTCCATCTACTTCCAATAGGGAAGTCAGGAGTTGGTAATCCAGTAACGGGGTTAACCCAAGGGTTGGAAGTCGAGTGGGAAGAAGGTGATTGCATAGGGAACTTAGTTGGGTGGATTTGGTATGAAGGGATTTGAAGAATCTGCTCGGGGCCCGAAGTATACAGTAAGCTAAATTGAATTACAGTCATAAGTGTCGGAATTAGGTGTAGGCG
>BLSH010026815.1:421142-432580 GCA_018402905.1 Glandirana rugosa
GGGGGGGGGGGGGGGGGGGGGCTGGACCTCCTCTTTAAGTAGGGAAGTTTCCTTGGAGTATTGCTCCAGGCAGAAATGTTGGTATAAACCTGTAAAATCATATTTTTTTTAACAGGCTGGCATTGTAAGAAAATGGGTTCCCCTGTGACCAGTCTTGCATGCTTGCTCATCATTATAATGTCTGTTCATGGCGGTCCTGATTCTACATTGGATGACCACTGGAAGCTATGGGCTATGGAACACAAGAAAGTCTACATGAATGAGGTAACATATAATGCCGATGAGGACTTTTTTTTTGTGTTTGTTTTTATATATTATTTTTGCATCATTTTTGGCTTGAAACCATGTTGTCCTTGTTTATAATATGTTATTATTAATCTGTAAATTAGCAGAACAAGCAATAATGGTATGAAAATGGCAGCGGGGCTATCCCGTTTCCCAGTAACTGGTGAATTCTGATTGAATTCAGTGGGTTAAGATTGGCAACCATTTATCATAACTAAAACACCACTGTCATAACAATACTGTACTCTGATAACTGTTTGTTTTAACACATGTAATGATCCTTCAAAATACATCTCTGTTGAGTGCTATATTACATAGATCTATGGCCATTTTTTTACTTTGGATCAGGTTCGTTGCTAGGTCTACAAAAGATCTGGAGCTAGAGCTCCTAGCAGTAAAGAAAGTTATACGCTTGGGCGGGCATACACATGTATATAATATACATGCATGTGTGTGTATAGACATATATATATATATATATATATATATATATATATATATACTGTATATATTTGAGTGTGGATCCCCCTTTACATCATGTAGTGTCCTCTGCACCCCCCACTGTAGTGTCCTCTATCCCCTGAAACCCCCACTGTAGTGTCCTCTGCACTCCCCACTGTAATGTCCTCTGTCCTCTGTCCCCTGCACCCCCCACTGTAGTGTCCTCTGCACTCCCCACTGTAGTGTCCTCTGGCCCCTGCAGCCCCCACTGTAGTGTCTTCTGCACTCCCCACTGTAGTGTCCTCTGCCCCCTGCACCCCCCCCCCCACTGTAGTGTCCACTGCACCCCCCACTGTAGTATCCTCTATCCCCTGAAACCCCCACTGTAGTGTCCTCTGCACTCCCCACTGTAATGTCCTCTGTCCCCTGCAACCCCCACTGTAGTGTCCTCTGCACTCCCCACTGTAGTGTCCTCTGCACTCCCCACTGTAGTGTCCTCTGTCCCCTGCACCCCTCACTGTAGTGTCCTCTGTCCCCTGTACCCCCCACTGTAGTGTCCTCTGCACTCCCCACTGTAGTGTCCTCTGTCCCCTGCATCCCCCCACTGTGGTGTCCTCTGCACTCCCCACTGCACTGTCCTCTGTGCTCCCCACTGTAGTGTCCTCTGTCCCCTGCACCCCCACTGTAGTGCCCTCTGTCGCCTGCACCCCCACATTAGTGTCCTCTTTCCCCTGCACCCCCCACCCCCCCCACTGCAGTGTCCTATCTGGGACCCTGTATACCCTATCTGGGACCCTGGATACCCTATCTGGTGACTGTATACTGCTATCTGGGGCTCTGTATACTGCTATATGGTGACTGTATACTGCTATCTGGGGCTCTGTATACTGCTACCTGGGGCTCTGTATACTGCTATATGGTGATTCTGTATACCCCTATCTGTTGACTCTGTATACTGCTATATGGTGACTCTGTATACTTCTATATGGTGACTTTGTATACTCCTATCTGGTCATGCTGTATACCACTATCTGGTGATGCTGTACTGTATACTCCTGACACAAGGGGTGGAAACTATAAGGGACTGGGCTTATGAGAAGTGGGAGGGGTCAAAACGGAAGGGTGGGGTCCACCCTAAAATTTCACCAGCCGCCACTGGTCAGGTGATCGGTGTTGTTTCTGTCCCAGGCTTTGGCCTGGGGAGGATGTATGCGGAGCAGCAGCAGAGGGTTAGGCCTGAAGCCTGAGGCCTAACCAGGTGTGTAGAGGTTCTGCCTAAGGGAGAGCCGGATCATGTGCCAGTGGTAAAGGAGAAGCAGTTGCCACAAAGGGACGACCACTCCTGTTACCAGAGGCAGATGCAGAGAGGATGGAGGTCTGAAGAAGTACCAGAGCAGCCCTTTCACTAACCGGGGATGGTGAAGAGGTGGGAAAGCTTCAGTAGTCTCATGTGGGAACCTAGCAGGAGGAGTGGGTGTACCTTGAAAATAACTACAATGGGATACTGTGAATTACGTCTGCAGATCTATAGTGAAGTATTGAAGTGAAGTGTTGCTAAAGGAGACAGCAGTTGCTATGAAATACAGATAGCTGCATTCAGCTTAAAGGCCCCTTTTCTGTATTCACTGTCTGCCTATTTCCATATTTGTCTGCAGAGTCTGCCTGTTTGCACATTGCATTGTCCTAAGGGTGTCATGCCCTAACCCTCTCTCTCCCAGATCTTGTTAAGAGACAATAAATCTCTTTTTCTTCATTTCAAAAATGACTGGGGTCTAATCATTCCACCTTGCACTACACCCACCATGCCTAGTAACCTGCACCCCGAGGAGGAATGTCAGCTGCCCCTGACTCTGGAGGTCACCACCAGGCCTCTGGCGGGCGGGGGGGGGGCATCGCTACAAGTGTATACTAAAAAAGAAAGAAAAATGTTGCTGTGTGCCATTAACCACTTCAATACTATGCACTTAAAACACTTTACTACCAGACCAATTTTCAGTGCTGTTGCGCTTTGAATGACAATTGCGCGGTCGTGCGACACTGTACCCAAACAGATTTTTTATCATTTTGTTCCCACAAATAGAGCTTTTTTTTGGTGGTATTTGATCACCCCTGCGGTTTTCATTTTTTGCGCTACAAATAAAAAAAGACCGAAAATTTTGAAAAAAAAAAAATTATTCTCTATTTTTGTCACAAAACTTTGTAAATAAGTACATTTTCTCCATCACTGGTGGGCACTGATGAGGCTACACTGACGGGCACTGATGTGGCAGTACTGATTGGCACTGATGAGGCGGCACTGATGAGGTGGCACTGATGATAAGGCACTTATATGCAGCGATGATGAGCACTGTTAGGCAGCACTGATAAGCAGCACTGACGGGCACTGAGAGGTGGCACTGATATACAGCACTGATGGGCACTGATATGCAGCACTGACGGACACTGCTAAGCGGCACTGATGGGCACTAATAGACAGCACTGATTGGCACTCATAGGCGGCACTGGGCACTGATAGGTGGCACTGATGGGCACTGATAGGTGGGCACTGGTAGGTGGCAATGGTGGGCACTGATATGTGGCACTGGTGTGCATTGATAGGGGCACTGGTGGGCACTGATAGGGGCACTGGTGGGCATATACACTGATAGGGGGCTCATTCCCTGGTGGTCTAGGGTGGCATCTGAAGGTGGCACTGTGTGCCATCCACATTGGGCAGTATGTCACTTACCTGGTGGTCTAGGGGGGTCTCCCTGGTGGTCCAGATCGGCTCCCTGGTGGTCCCTGGTCGGCTCCCTGGTGGTCCTGGGTGGGCGCATCCCTGGTGGTCCCTGGGCAGGCTCCCTGGTGGTCTAGGGTGGCGATCCGAGGGAGGGCTGTGCTGATAAATCATCAGCACAAACCCTCCCTGTCAGGGATGCAGCCGATCGGCTCTCCCCTCCTCAGGTCTGCAGACCTGAGTACAGGAAAGCCGATAAACGGCTTTCCTGTATTACACTGTGACCAGCCGTGATTGGTCACGGGTGGTCACATGGTAAAGTGCTTCGGAATGAAGCGCTTTGCCGAGATCGGTATTGCGGGGGGGTCAGACTGACCTCCCACACCACCGATTGCCACGATGCACGCCCCCCCCCCCCCCGGGCGCGCGGCGGCTTGTTATCCTGAGGATGTCATATGACGTCCAGTCAGGATAACTGAGCCACTTCCCGGCCGTCATTTTGCATACGGCGGTCGGGAAGTGGTTAAAGTGTTTGGGTTTGGCTTGAAGGAAAAGTGGCAACACTAGGATCACAGTGCAGCTTACCACATGATACCCCATCCCACCTTGCACCTGCATTTGCTTTGTCCCCGCCATGAATGCAGGGCAGACAGGGTTTTGTTAGGGCTGCCCTTGTAAACACAGAAGGCTTCTGTATTTACAAGTGACAGTAGTGAGCAGGAAGTGGAGGACGAGGGCTGAAGGTGGTGGAATGGGGTTCTGCCACGTTTCAGCTGAAGAAATGCCCTAGGCATGAGGGCCACATGAAATGGCCTGTGGGGTTGAATTTCGGCCTGTTGGCCTTGTTTTTAACACATTTGCTTTATACTATTGTTATTTTTGGTTCATGTGATCTACACACACATCTCAGTGATTGCAGCAGCTGGGTCAATGAATAATTTAGAGTCCTTCCACATGGGCTTTCCACCCGGCAGACTCCGTTTTGCTCAGTGGGGCATCGCTCTGCTGATTCCCGCTGAGCAGGTGGATGACAGGTCCGTCTCCGCTCATTGTGCAGAGACGGACCTGTCAGAGAGCTGCTGTCATCTATGGGAGATCGGATGAAAATAGACCTCCTGTCTGTTTTCATCTGATTCTATCCGATCCGATTCTACAGACGGATGAAAAATAGGGTTTCCCTCCCTCTGGATTTCTCGGACAGGATCGGATATCTGCAAATGTCAGCAGACATGTCACCTCTGACATCTGCCGCTCCATAGAAGTAAATGGAGCATCCGATCAAGTCTCGTGTGAAAGAGGCCTTATGGTGGTAGAGTCAATTTGGCAGGGCATTAGCAATATACTTATTTGAGGGATCTATGTTGGGGCAAGGGGTTGTAGAGAAGTCGATCTACCGATCAACGTCTGTACAATCACCCTCCAGTGTGTGGATGGGGGAATCAAGTCATCTTTGGGTTGTTTTAGCTATGGACACCTAGAGAGGAGGAGATGTTCTGTAGTCCTGTGTGAAAATGCTGCTTCTTCATAGATTCAGTACAGTGAGTGAGCGTTGTCACCCTAGATAAGTGTGTTACTGGCAGGATCACCATATAAAAATAAAAAAAGAGAGCAATGAAAAAAGAAATATGAAAAAATAAAAACAAATGCAGCCATCACATCTAAGGCCTGGTAAGCTTTAATATATTGCATTATTATTCTTGGGTATGGATACACTTGAAGAAGATACATAAGGTACATACAGGCCCTTCCTTTTTTTCCTTTAACCGGTTCCTGACCGGCTCACGTACATTTACTGCTGCATGTTGGTAGCATAGCACAGATGGCATCTATAAACGGTGATTTGCGCAAGTGCAGCTAGGGGCGAGTGCACGCCACTGGCGGCTCGCTTTCGTGCCCGCCGCATGCTCCCTGAGTGGGGCCGCGGGTCAGGCGGCGACCCACAATCACCTACTACAGAAGAAAAGCCGGGAACCGCCAAGGTAAACGCAGTGGTTCCCCGCTCTGTCAGGCGGCATGACAGTGATCTACTGATCCCTGTAATCGAGATCAGTTAGATCTGTCATGTCCCTGCCAGCCCAGCCCCCACGCAGTTAGAACACACATAGGGAACACAGTTAACCCCTTGATTGCCCCCTGCAGGTTAACCCTTGGCCTGCTAGTGACATTTACGCAGTAATCAGTGCTTTTTTTTTAGCTCTGATCGCTGTATAAGTCAATGGTCCCAAAAAAAGTGTCAAAAATATGTCCGCCGCAATATCGTAGTCCCGATAAAAACTGCAGATCGTCGCCTTTACTAGTAAAAAAAAAAAAATTGTAAAAACGGCATAAATTAATTCTCATGGTTTGTAAACGCGCCAACTTTTGCGCAAAGCAATCAATAAATGCCGATTGCGATATTTTTTTTACCACAAATGTGTAGAAGAATATATATCGGCCTAAACTGAGGAATACATTCGTTTTTTTTATTTTGTTTTTTTTTTTTGGATATGTATTATAGGAAAAAGTAAAAAATATTGTTTTTATTTTTCAAAATTGTCGTTCTTTTTTTTGTTTATGTCGGTGATCAGAAATGGCGCAGAGGGGATCAAATACCACCAAAAGAAAGCTCTATTTGTGGGAAAAAAACGTCAATTTTGTTTGGGTACAACGTCGCACGACCGCGCAATTGTCAGTTACAGCGACGCAGCGCTGAATCGCAAAAAGTGCTCTGGTCAGAAAGGGGGCAAATCCTTCCGGGGCTGAAGTGGTTAAATCAGTTTTGATTCATCACAAATGTTATAGATTCATTTGAAGAAGCCTGTAGTCTAATGTTTAGCTTTAGAAGGCATTAATTATTTTATCGCCTATCTGCTTCATATAACGTTTAATGACTCCAATATCTTCTCACCATAAAAAAACTGAAATATTACCCGTGACTCGTATACACAGCATTTCTCTATGACTCTGCATCTGTATTATGTGTATCCTGCATGTTGTGATGATGATATCCATTTCCTGACATCATAGATGGAAGAGATGGAAAGACGGATGATCTGGGAAGAGACCCTGAAATTTGTCACCATCCACAATCTGGAGTACAGCCTGGGGCTTCACACTTATGAGGTTGGAATGAACCATCTGGCAGACATGGTAAGAACGCGCCTCCAAATTTGTACACTAATTTGAAACTAAAATTAAATTCAATAACACCCTTCTATTTTCATTGCAAACTTTATTTTTACGCCCAGTGAAGTTATACCTGGGCCTCTTTGCTTCTCTATGCAATGCAGGCAGATCATGGCTGGTGGGAGGGGTCAGCAGGGTGCTCTACATAGATTGCTGAAAACATCACAGCATTCTGCTTTATCACTCCCCTCAAGAACTTTCAAGTGACGCTAAAGGTTTAGATTTTTTTACATTAAAATAATAAGGCCTCATACACACGGGTGTATCTTTAAAAATAAACAAAACGTCAGGCCCAACATCAAGGAAAAAAAATCGGCGTTTTTCGGCATTATGCATCGGCGTTAGTGAGCGTTAGTGAGCGTCGGCGTCAATAGGCGTTTTTAAAAAAAAATCATCCCTCTGCTATTTTTCAACCTAAAAACGTTGCCGTCAAAAAACGCTGGAAAACGCCGGTACAATATTAGTTGGCGTTTGTTGGTGTTAGTTGGCGTTTTGCGGCGTTGGCGTCAAAAAATGCCAAAACGTTACATCCTCAGAACGCGATGGCCATGGGTTCTACTTTCAGCTCACTAACGTTGACGCCATCTACAGCTCAAAAACGCTGACGTTTTTATGGGGCCATTGACTAAAAGAGCTGCAAAAAACGCCGGCGTCAAAAACCGTCCGTGTGTATGAGGCCTAAACGTCATACTTACTAGACATGTGCAAAACAGAAAAAAAAGTTTAGTTTTGTTTCGTTAAACCCGTTTAATCCTTTTTTGCAATTTGTTTTGTTTGTATTCTAAACAATCGAATTTTCGGAATTCAAATTCAAATCAATTCGAATAGTTTTTGAATCAATTTCGAATAGTTTACGAATTCGATTTGTTTTCAAATTCGAAACGTTTTCAAACTCAAATAGTCTTTGAATTTGAATCATTTTCAAATAGTTTTTGAATTTGAATTATTTTCAAATAGTTTTTGAATTTGAATCATTTTCAAATATTTTTTGAATTTGAATCATTTGAATCATTTTCAAATAGTTTTTGAATTTGAATAATTTTCAAATAGTTTTTGAATTTGAATAGTTTTCAAATAGTTTTTGAATTTGAATCATTTTCAAATAGTTTTTGAATTTGAATCATTTGCAAATAGTTTTTGAATTTGAATCATTTTCAAATAGTCTTTGAATTTGAATCATTTTCAAATAGTTTTTGAATTTGAATAGTTTTCCAATTTCCAAAAATAGTAAAATAGAATAGAAAATGGGGGAATGGAATAGAAAAAAATAGAATAGAATATAATATAACAGAAAATAAAAGAATAGAATACAATAGACTTAACCAGAACAAAATAGAATAGTATAAAAAGAATATAATATAATAGAATAAAATAAAAAAAAGAATAGAATATAACCATTTTCTGAAATTCGAATAGAATAGAAAAGAATATAATTCACAAACAATAGAATAGAATTTAAATAGAATAGAAAATATTCAAATTGATTCTATTTGCATTTTGGGAAATGGTTATATTCTTTCTATTCTACTTTTTTAATTCTATTATTTTTCTATTTGTCTATTCTATTCTATTCTATTCTATTTTTTCCTTTCTATTCAAATTCAAATTTATTCTATTCGAAATTTGAATTTCAGACGTTGGTTATATTCTTTCTGTTCTATTCGGGTTTTTTTCTATACTATTCTGTTATTTTCTATTCTATTCAAATTCAAAATGATTCTATTTGAATGTTGGGAATTGGTTATAATCTTTCTATTCTATTTTTTTTTTAATTCTATTCTTTACTATCCTTTTATAGTCTATTCTGTTCTTTTTTTTTCTATTCTATTCTTTTTTATTCTTTTCTTTTCTTATGTATTTATTCTTTGAAATTTGAATTTCAGAAGATGGTTAAATTCTTTTTATTTTAAGTCATTTTTTATTCTATTTTATTAATTTATATTCTACTCTAATCTGTTCTGTACTTTTATTTTCTATTTTGTTCTGTTTTACTCTATTATATTATATTCTTTTATTCCCTGTTATATTCTTTTCTATCTTTTTATTCTACTGTATTCCTTTATTTTCTATTCTATGTTATTCTCTTTGGAATAACACACAGAGCCGTGGCTCGGCCCTGCCCCTCTCTCTCCTCATTGGTTCACTGGCTGTGATTGACAATGGCTGCCACTGGCTCCCACCGCTGTCTCAGCCATTAATGAGCGAGAGTCCCCGGAGAGCCAAGGCTCTCATGCACAGCGCTGGAGAAAAATTAGGCTCAGGTAAGTATTGGGGGGGGGGGGGGGCTGAGGGAGCTACTGCACAAAGAAGGTTTTTTTATGCATAAGGCCTCATACACACGGGTGTTTGCAAAAAAAATAAGCAAAACGCCGGGCCTGACGTCAGGGAAAAAATTGCAGTTTTTCTCGGCGTTTTGCATTGACCTCAATGCACGTTTTTTCACGCTAGCTTTCAACTGCATTTTCTGCCTCTATTCAAATTCAATGGTTCCCTATGGGAGCCCATTGATTTGAATAGAAGCCGCACCAGAAGTCGGATCACGGTGATCAGACTTGCGGCGCGACTTGTGTGCTAGGGTTCTTAAAGGGGAACCCCCCGCAAAAAATTTGCGTGGGGTCCCCCCCCAGAGCATACCAGGCTCTTCGATCTGGCATGGATTTTAAGAGGAGCCCCCACGCCGAAAAAACGACGTAGGGTCCCCCCCAGGATCCATACCAGACCCTTATCCGAGCACAGGAAAGGGCCCCTCCTGGACCGTACCAGGCCGCATGCCCTCAACATGGGGAGTATGGGTGCTTTGGGGCAGGGGGAGCTCTGCGCCCCCCACCCCAAAGCACCTTGTCCCCATGTTGATGGGGACAAGAGCCTCTTCCCGACATCCCTGGCCCATGGTTGTCGGGGTCTGCAGGCGGGGAATTATCGGAATCTGGAAGCCCCCTTTAATAAGGTTGGCCCCCAGATGCCGGCACCCCCACCCTATGTAAATGAGTATGGGGTACATTGTACCCCTACCCATTTACCTGGGGGAAAAAAAAGTGTACAAAAAAAAAACCCACTACACAACTTTTTAAAATATTTTATTAAATCCGCTCCGGCATCTTCTCCCCTCTCTTCTCCCTCGTCTTCTTTCTTCGGCTCTTTTGCGGGGTCTTCTGAGGGGTCTTCTGTGGGGTCTTCTGCTCTTTTGCCGCTGTCTCCCCGGCTAGCTTCTCCCGCCGCTGCTCCTTCTTCTTCTCTTCTGGAGATGTTGACTCGTCGCTCTCTTCCACTCGAATGACGGGTCCGTGCTGCGCGGTTGCCTTATATTGGCATAAGGCGGGGCCACGCAATGACGTCATCATGAGCCCCACCCTCATGATGTCACATCCTGGGGCGGGGCATCACAGTCCCACCCCAGGAAGTGCCATCATGAGGGTGGGGCTCATGGTGACATCATTGTGTGGCCCCGCCCCATGCCAATATAAGGCAACCGTGCAGCACGGACCCGGCATTCGAGTGGAAGGGAGCGACGAGTCAACATCTCTAGAAGAGAAGAAGAAGAAGGAGAAGCTAGCCGGGGAGACAAAAGAGCAGAAGACCCTGCAGAAGACCCCTCAGAAGACAGAAGACCCCGCAAAAGAGCCGAAGAAAGAAGATGAGGGAGAAGATACCGGAGCGGATTTAATAAAATATTTTAAAAAGCTGTGTAGTGTTTTTTTTGTACAATTTTGTTTCCCCCAGGTAAATGGGTAAGGGTACGATGTACCCCATACTCATTTACATAGGGTGGGGGGCACGGCATCTGGGGGCCCCCCTTATTAAAGGGGGCTTCCAGATTCCGATAAGCCCCTGCCCGCAGACCCGACAACCAACGGCCAGGGTTGTCGGGAAGAGGCTCTTGTCCCCATCAACATGGGGACAAGGTGCTTTGGGGTGGGGGGGCGCAGAGCCCCCCTGCCCCAAAGCACCCATACTCCCCATGTTGAGGGCATGCGGCCTGGTACGGTCCCGGAGGGGGGGGCGCTTGCTCGTCCCCACCCCCTTTCCTGGCCGGCCAGGCTGCGTGCTCGGATAAGGGTCTGGTATGGATTTTGGGGGGGACCCTACGCTGTTTTTTCGGCGTGGGGGCTCCTCTTAAAATCCATGCCAGATCGAAGAGCCTGGTATGCTCTGGGGGGGAACCCCACGCAAATTTTTTGCAGGGGTTCCCCTTTAAGACCCCTAGCACACAAGTCGCGCCGCAAGTTGGATCACCGTGATCCGACTACTGGTGTGGCTTCTATTCAAATCAATGGGCTCCCATAGGGAACCATTGATTTTGAATAGAACGTCTGACGAGTAGAGTTGAGCGAACCTCTGGAAGTTCGGGTTCTGCTGGTTCGGGACAAAGTCCGGGTTCGGGTCTGGACAGAACCCGAACGTTCGCACGGACCCCAAACCCCATTGAAATCAATGGGGACCCGAACTTTTAGGCACAAAAATGGCTGTAACAATGTCCTGGCAAGTGCTAGAGGGCCCTGAAACAGGGCTTGGTCGTCTTGGGCTTGAAGGTCTCCAAGCGAGTTGAGATGAGCAGTCTGCAAGATAAGTTTTAGTTACCAAGGGATACCCTCGGGTAACTAAACTTATCTTCGGTGTGGTCATCAGCCTAGTGCCACTAGGTTGAACGCCGCGCTGAACACACGATCCCCAGAATTTCCCCTTGGGGACGTTTTTTAAACGCACCCCAAGGGGGGGTCTCGTATGGTCCGAGAAGCTAGACCGTACCTAAAATTCTCCTCGGGGGTGCGGCTTTTTTGTCGCATCCCAGGGGGGGTTTTAGGTATGGTCTGGGAATAGGCTCGTGCGTCGG
>BLSH010026815.1:436579-453977 GCA_018402905.1 Glandirana rugosa
TAAAGTTTATGACGACGAAACTCAACGTCTAACGTCTAGTTTGAGACGTATTTTGTTGCTAGCGCTGCAATCTGCAACTCAAAGCAGCAGTATTTGAAATCTCAAATTACTCAAATAATCTGATCGTTGTGCACGATCGTAGCGATCGTTGTTTTATGCAGAGTTTGATCTGCAATCTGCAACTCAAAGCAGCGGTATGTGAAATCTCAAATTTCTGCTATCTGTCCTCAGAGCAACAGCATAGCAGTAGTAATCTCAGGATGCAGGATCAGATGTTAAAATGTCTGTAATCTCTCCCTCATGCCGGCAGCTTCCTCTCCCTACCCTAACCCAAGAGCATGTGACATGCAGAACTGTGACTCCAGCTTATAAAGAGGCTGGGTAACATGATGTACTGGCCAATCACAGCCATGCCATTAGTAGGCATGGCTGTGATGGCTTCTAAGGGCAAACCAGTGAAACGCTTGTTGATTGGCTGCCCTGCAGCTATTCAACATGCGTGATCAACTACCAGAACCCAGAACCCTAACGTTTTTTGAAATGTCCGTGTTCGGGTCCGGGTCCCGGACACCCGAACGTTACAGTCCGGGTTCGCTCAACACTACTGACGAGGCTTAATGCTGTGTATACAACGTTAAGCAACGTTATTGAGCGTTTTGCCGGCTCGGCGTCAAAAACGCCATGACGCTGCAGCTTCAGAACGCACTGGTCCCGTGTTCTAGCTACAGCTCACTAACGCCGACGCCCTCTACTGCTCAAAAACGTCAACGTTTTAGAGGGCCATTGAATAACATGGAGAGCAGCAAAAAATGCCCAAAAACGTGGCATTACAAAACGCTCGTGTGTATGAGGCCTGAAGGTAAAAAACCTTGAGCCTTTAGAACCACTTTCTGCTCTGATGCAAGCAGTGGGGGTGTTATGCAAATATCAAAATTTCTTAGTTGGTGGATGTCAGTCTGGAAATGGAAAGGTCATTTATAAAAACAAATTACAAAATGAGGAGAAAAAAATGCAGAGCACCGGCGCCTGTGAAAAGAACATCTGTCCCGAAGAGGAAGGGATACAGCCACTCCATCTGTGTCCCCAAGTGCCGCCTGCCAGTTCCACCTGCCAGTGCCCAGCAGTCCATATCAGTGCCACCAATCAGTGCCCACCAGCGCATATCTGTGCCACATATCAATGCCCAGCAGTGCCACCTATCAATGCCCACCAGTGCCCATCAGTGCCTCATCATCAGTGCAACCTAGCAGTGCTGCCTATCAGTGTCACAGACCAGTGCCCATCACTGCCACCCATCAGTGTCCATTTCTGCCACCCACCAGTGCCACTCATCAGTGCCACATATTAGTGCCCTTCAGTGCCACCTATCAATGCCCATCAGTGCCAGCCATCAGTGCCCACCATTGCCACCTCATCAGTGCCCTCCAGTGCTGCCTCATCAATGCCCACCAGTGCCACCTATCAGTGCCCATCAGTGCAGCCTATCAGTGCCTTTCAGTGCCGCCTCATCAGCGTACATCAATGAAGGAGAAAAATTACCTGTTTGCAAAATTTTATGAAAAATATAAAACAGTTTTGTTTTTTTCTAAATTTTTGGTCTTTTTTAGTTTTTTTAACAAATTATAAAAAAACGCAGTGGCGATTAAATACCACAAAAAGAAAGCTCTATTTGTGTGAAAAAAATGATAAAAATGTCATTTGGGTACAGTGTAGCATGACCGCGCAATTATCATTCAAAGTGCGAAAGCGCTGAAAGCTGAAAATTGGCCTGGGCAGGAAGGGGGTTTAACCACTTCAATACCAGACCAATTTTCAGCTTTCAGTGCTCACAATTTGAGTGACATTTACTCAGTCATGCTACACTGTATCCAAACAACATTTTTATCATTTTTTTCTCACAAATGCAGCTTTCTTTTGGTGGTATTCAGTAATTTTATTTTTTGCGATATAAGCGAAATTTTCCTTTCCTTTCCTGATGGACTCCATGGCAGCCTACGTGTGGGTTTACCCCACCCCCTCCACTCCTATAGGACCCCATTACCATAAATTTAGCCTAAATTTAGCCTCATGGTCCATACCTGTGTTCCGTATATATAGCCCTTCCTCTAGACTCCAGGGTGGGGACTCTGCCTGCCATGGAGTCTATCAGGAAAGGGAAATTATGGTAAGTATTTGATAGGAAATTTTCAGTTTCCCTGACAGGCTCTATGGCAGCCAAAAAGAAACCACACAGGTGGGAATGCTGATCAAAAGAAAATTTAATTCACATTGTCAGCTGACAAAACTCTTAAACCAAAATGAATTGAATACAATGATGCCAGCTCTACACAGTAGTGCATCATGAACGTATTCAGGGAAGACCACAAGGCCATTTTACAGATAACATCGGGGGCCACGTGGCGTGCCGCTGCCCAGGACATAGCGATGCCCCTGGTGGAGTGCACTGTCACTGCCTCTGGAGGGGCCAAGTCCTTTGCCCTATAAACCCTCTGGATGGTTTGGACAATCCAAGCTGCAATCTTCCTGGAAGAGGCCTCCTTCCCCTTATTCTTACCAGAGAACAGGGAAAAAAGTTGGTCTGAGCGTCTAAATGAGACCGTAGCCTGCAGATAGTCCTTCAGTGTTTCCCCGACATCTAGAGGATGGATTTCTGTGGACTCTGAAGACCTAAATGTGGGTAAAGTGATTTCCTGATTTTTGTGAAACACTGATATCACTTTATGTCTGGCACCAAGCATCGTGATTAGCACTACTAAAACATTAGGAATGGCTCCTTGTGACCCAAGGCCCCAATCTGCGAGACTCTCTTGCCGGAAATATTGCTACCAGGAAGCCCGCTTTCATGGATAGGTCTCCTACTGAAGCCGTATTGACCCCACTATATGGTGGTTCAGCCAGGAAATCAAGCACTAACGGGAGATCCCACTTCGGAAAACTTGCTTTCCTTTGCGGTCTTAGCCTCGCTGCCCCCCTAAAGAACTGGCGGACCAATGGGTTGGTTTCCTGAGTCATTCCTATGAACGCTGACAAGTCTGAAACCTGCACTTTTAGTGAGCTGACTGACAGGGGTAACTCCAGTCCACTTTAAAGAAATTTCAAAATTTCCTGTACCCCTGCTTCCTACAGATTTCCCTCTGGAGGATGTGAAATTGGAGAACTTTGCCCATATCCTTCCATAAACTCTATTGGTACTGGGCCTCCTAGAGCTTATCAGGATAGAGATCACCTGAGGGGTGCAGCCTAATGCCTCAAGCCTCTCCCTCTAAAAATCCAGACCATCAGGTGCAGTCGTGTCGGACATGGGTGCAGGACTGCCCCCTGAGACAGTTTATGCTACTGCGCATGCGCCAGCTGGGCTGCCGTCTCTACTGGGCATGTGCTAACCAGGCCCCGCGCATGTGCAGATGCTGCACGCAGCCAGAACAATCACCAAATGGTGGCTAGTGGAGCGCAGATGCATTCCACTGCCAACGGATCGCCACCAGGGCTGCATGGTGATAACGGGCACCAGGGAACATGGAGACAGTGTAGGTGAACCATGTCATTATAAAAAACAAACACTGCCATGGAGCATTTATACTTGCCAGACACCTCTTCAAGACCCTGCTGGCAATAGCATCTCCCAGGGCAACCACCGGCCGCCCCTCCTGGGGATCTTCCTGGCCTACCGCCTTGGTTGGGTCCTGCGTGCAGGGGGACACCAACACCCCAATCGTGCCTGCCCCGCTACCAGCTGGGGACTTCTGCCTGGGACGCATGGAAATCTTCCTGAAATGCAATGGTCCAGGAGGGGGACAAAAAGGGAACACAGGTATGGTCCATGAGGCTAAATTTATGGTAATGGGGTCCTATAGGAGTGGAGAGGGCGGGGTAAACCCACACGTAGATTGCCATGGAGTCTGTCAGGAAAGTAATTTTTCTTCATAAATTTGGGCCAAAATGTATATTGCTACAAATCTTTGGTAAAAAATAACCCAAATTAGTGGATATTATTTAGTCTGTGTGAAAGTTAAAGAGTCTACAAGCTATGGTGCAAATCACTGAAAATTGAACACGTCTGATGTACTGACAGCCTATCTCATTTCTTGAGACACTAACAAGCCAGGACAGCACAAATACCCCCCAAATGACCCCTTTTTGGAAAGTGGGCATTCCAATGTATTTAGTAAGAGGCATGGTGAGTTTTTTAACGATTTCATTTTTTACCACAATTCTTTGCAAAATGTAAGTTTTTTTTCTCACAAAATTGTTATTGTAACAGGTTATTTTTCTCACATGGCATATGCATACCACAAATTACACCCCAAAACACATTCTACTATTCCTCCTGAGTATGGCGATACCACATGTTTGGGACATTTTCACAGCCTGGCCACATAGAGAGGCCCAACATGCAGGGATCAAGTGTTCTAGGAGCATAAATTACACATCTAACTTGTTGACTACCTATTACACTTTTGAAGGTCCTGGAGCACCAGGACAATGAAATTACACACAAAATGACCCCATTTTGGAAATAATGGCATAATGAGTCTTTTGAACAGTTCATTTTTTTCCAGAAGTTTTTGGAAAATGTGGAAGAAATTTTTTTTTTACACAAAGTTGTCCATTTATAAGATATTTCTAACACATAGCATGTAAATAGAAAAAATAACACCCCAAATTACATTCTGCTACTCCTCCTGAGTATGGTGATACCACATGTGTGAGACGTTTACACAGCCTGGCCACATATAATGGCCCAACATTGAAGTAGCACATTCAGGCATTTTAGAAGCATAAATTGCACATCTCATTTCTCCACCACCTATTACACGTTTGAAGGCCCTGGAGCACCAGGACAATGGAATTACAAACAAATTACCCAATTTTAGAAAGCTAACACCCCAAGGTATAATCTATGAGGCATAATGAGTCTTTTGAATGGTTCATTTGTTCCAGAAGTTTTGGAAAATGCGGGAAAAAAATTAAATTGCATTTTTTTACACAAAGTTGTCCATTTACAACATATTTCTAACACATAGCATGTACATAGCAAAAATGACACCCCAAAACACATTCTGCTACTTCTCCTGAGTATGGCAATCCCACATGTATGTGACATTTTACACAGCCTGACCACATATAGAGGCCCAACATCCAAGTAGCACCTCCAGGCGTTCTAGGAGCATAAATTACACATAACATTTTCTGACTACCAATCACATTTTTGAAGGCCCTTCATATTTCTAACATATAGCATGTACATACCAAATAACAAAAGATTACCTGTGGTTTTAGTAGTGCAGTGGTCCACAGAGGAGAGCATCAGTGTGCTGTTACATGTACTGCCAAGTAAACATAATGCTATGCATAGTTATAGTAATGTTTATATGGTTGGTTATTACACTGCCATTTTGTGGTTGTTTTGGATATTGCATTATCCTATTCTGTTTTCAAAGTGTGTTCCCTCCCATCTTCTGAGGTAATTTTCTCTTCCTGGTTCACTTTGTGATGTAATTTCCTCTTCCTGGTTCTCCTCACTCTGTCTCATGAGGAAGAAGATGGCCAAATATATCTAGCCCTCACACAATCTGCTCGCATCCTAGGACACATTACCATGTTTTGACCTGCAGATACCATCTTTCAACCATCTGCCACATTTGTTGTCTGCTGTACCTGATATTCACAATAAATATATGCTTATGGAAGAATCGGTGTCTGGTGAGTTCAAGCTTTATGATAAAGACTGTCCGCGGTGATTATATCTACTTATAAAAGCCAGGCATAGAGGTCTCAGCAAGGGATAAGTCACTATTACAACAGTTGGAGTCAGACTAATCGGTCCAGGCAGCAGGTAGTGATGTGGTCAGGGACAGCAAAAGCAATCGTCCAAGCAGCAGGCAGGAATACTGTCCATAGTTAGTACAGGCAGAGATAATGTCAGCACAGCCAAAACATTGGGCCAGGTAGCAGGCAGAAATAATGTCCATAGTCAGTAGAGGCGGCAGGCAGAGATATGGTGAACACAGACAATGTATTGGTCCAGGCAGCAGGAAGAAACATGGTCCAGAAAGTCCTGGGTCATTGCAGGCAGTAATATGGTCAGCAATGCCAAAGTATTGGTCCAGGCAGCAGGAAGAAACATGGTCCTTAAAGTCCTGGGTCATTACAGGCAGCGCTATGGTCAGCACAGCCAAAGTATTGGTCCAGGCAGCAGAAAGAAACATGGTCCAGATTGTCCTGGGTCATTACAGGCAGCAATATAGTCAGCACAGCCAAAGTATTGGTCCAGGCAGCAGGAATGACCATCAAGTTTGGGGATAGGGGTAGAGGCTTCTCCCACCTAAATTTCTTTGAAGCCTCCAGGAAACCAGACCCTGTTCTGGGAACACACAAAACCAAAAACTGGTTTTATCCACTCAGAATGCTTTTCTGGAGCCCCTCACATATGTGAGACCCCTGTGTACTAAAGTATAAGGGCAAAAGATCAGTCCAAGTGGCAGGCAAAAACATGGTCGATCAACAGGCCGAGGTCGGTGCACATGGAAGTCAGTCTTGCTTGTCGTTTTAAACAGGCCAGGGTCAGTTAACGTGGAAGTCAGAAACGTGGTTTAAAACAGCAGGCAAAGACATCGTTGGTAAACAGGCCAGGGCCAGTTAACGTGGTAGCAAGCAAATGGTCCACACAAGTATTTGAAATAGGGAAATGGCAGTCTATATTCTATAAGGGAAACTAATATCTGATTTGTGTATGATAATTTTTGAAACAATCTCCGATGCACAGGCCAGGATGGGAGGGACATTGGGGGCAATAATAGGTTGTATCTCTTCTGACTCCTCCTCTGGAGCATACACGACATTTCTTTTGTCATCTTCTTCCGGATTCTGTGGGGTGGTGTAGGGATAATGTTGCTTGTGGAGTCGACTCACACTATTGAAGTGAATACTTTCTGGGGCGGGTCCTTGCTGATAAATGAGGGCAGTAATCATTTTTTCATGGTTTTTGGATGATCTTTGACAACACACAAACACACAAACAAATTATACATGGCCACATGGAAAAGGTGAAATGCGGCTTTCTTATACCAAAAACTGGACCTTTGGGTAGACAAATAGGGCTGTACCATCTCGTCATTTAAATCCACCCCCCCCCCCCCCCGAGTGTGTCCACAACTACAATAGATTGTAGTTGTGGACACACTTGGGCTTTACAATGGTGCCACATCTTAGTAGAGAGGACGTGGACATCTTTCTAATCCCTCCAATTCATGGCCAATACCTCTTCATTCCTCATGAAGGCAAATTCCCTGTTTTGTAGTTTTTTGGTGAGCAGATTTTGGCCAGGGTTGTTTCTCAATAAAGATGGCGAAATAGGGGCAGGCTTGTATAGTAGTTCTCAATGTATAGGTAGTATCCTTTTCCAAAGAGGGGGTATGCCAGCTCCCAGACAATCTTCCCACTGGTTCCAATATATGTGGGGCAATCACGGGGCTGGAGCTGGGAATCTTTACCTTCATAGATTCTAAAGGTGTATACATAGCCAGTGGCTCGATCACATAGTTTGTTAAGTTTTAAGCCATACCTTGCTCTCTTGCTGGGTATGTACTGCTTGAACTGCAGCCGGCCAGTGAAATGTATGAGGGACTACACAGATGTTTTTATCTGGGATGAACACTTCCGCGAATCTCTGGGAAAAGGAATTAATTAGGGGGAATATCTTATATATTTTATCACGGTTGGGGTGATCTCGGGGAGGGCACTGCGAATTATCGCTAAAATTAAGGAAACGCATAATCATGTCGTATCTTGTCCTGACATGACAGAGATGTATATGAGCATGTGGTGGATGAGGTGGGTGGCCCAATACCTATGGAGTTCGATTGAACGTAAGGTCCAAAAATATTTTGAATTCGTCCAGTGTCAGACGTCGCCAATGGAACATACAGGTATAAGATGAAGTGGGATTGGCAGCAATAAATTGCTCTCCGTAGAGATTGGTTTGGTCCACCATACTCTGTAGCAATTCGGGGGAGAAAAACAAATAAAAGTAATCCAATAGGGCAAAATAGGTAGTGTCGACCTGCACACCTGGCTGTGCGGTGAAATCAGGGATTACTGCGGACAAGGCAGGTAGCCATACGGGGTTTGCTAGGGCATTGGTAAGGAAGGACTGGGCAAGGAGCCAGATTAGGGTTCTTTGGGTTGGGTGTGTAGTTCCAGTGTTAGTAGTGTGCTCCTCTTCCTGGGGTCTGGCGCTGCTGGTGGTGGGCAGGTCTTCGGATCTTGGTCCTAATCTTCTTAGTCTTCTAGGAGGGGGGGGGGGCGGTTTCCTCAGCTGAATCGGACTCTGATCCACTGCCCTCTACTGGCTCATACTCCGAACCAGAATCAGATGATGAGAGCTACCCCGCTGCAAGTATTTCATACGCCTCCTCAGGGATATAGACTCTCTGAGACATGATAGCGGGCCTGGTGATTGTACTGATGGCAGTACTGATGGGTGGCGGTATTGGTGGCGGATCTGCACTTAGCGGTACTGGTTACTTGCCTGTGTGGTGGTACCGATGGTGGTACTGGTGGCGAATCTGCATTTAGCAGTACCGGTGGCTGTACTGGTGGTTGGTAGTGGTGGTACCAATGGCGGTAAAAGTGGCGGACCTGTGTGGTGGTACCAGTACTGGTGGCGGGCCTGTGTTTTGCAGTACTGGTGGCTGGCCTGTGTGGCGGTACCGATGATGGTAATGGTGGCGGACCTGCGTTTAGCGGTATTGGTGGCGGGCCTGTGTTTAGAAGTACCGATGGCGGTACTGGTGGTGGGCCTGTGTCACAGATGGGCTGTGACAGATCCAGATGGTACTGCTGACAGATTCTCTTTATTGGGGGGGCGTGTTGTGCACAGTACAGTATTAAGACAGTATACAGACAGTAAAAATTCACTTATCCCTGCTCTGCTCTCTCCTCACATGATCGGTGACAGTTTTTTAGTTTACATTTGTGACCGGCTGTGATTGGACATTTCATTGGCTGTTTACAGATCGGGAAAACGATGTGTCCGACATGTGATCAGCTATGATACCAGCCATTGGATGGTTTGACAGTTTGGTTTAGAGCACAACCAATGGGAGTGTTACATTTCCGGCACACGCCGGAAATGTAACTGTTTTTTAAACTGTTAAATGGATGGGTTTACTACCGCTTTAACCAGTTCAGATCCGCGCTATAGCCGATTGACGGCTATAGCGCGGACCTGCTTTGCCGGGAGGCCGTGAATAGACGTCCTCCCCTGTGCGCGTCCCCAGGCTCGCTCTGGCTGCCGCCGGCGGAGGGCGCGTACACCGCTGCATGCTGCGTGAGCGTGCCCGCGGGTTGGGGGACTCGATGTCTGCAAAGACCCGTGATCGGGTCAAAGAGAGCTAGAACGGGGAACTGCCAATGTAAACACGGCAGTTCCCTGCTCTGTGAGGGGGGGCATGACAGATCTACTGATCCCTGTGATCGGGATCAGTTAGATCTGTTATGTCCCTGTTAGCCCCGCCCTCATACAGTTAGAACACATACAGGGAACACAATAAACCCCTTGATTGCCCCCTTAGTGTTAACTGCTTCCTTGCAAATGACATTTATACAGTAATCAGTGTCTATTTTTAGATCTGTTCGCTGTGTAAATGTCATTGGTCCCAAAAAAGTGTCAAAAATGTCTGACATGTCCCCCGCAATATCGCAGTCCTGATAAAAATCGCAGATCGCCATTACCAGTAAAAAAAATAAATAAAAATGCCATAAACCAATTTCCGTAGTTTATAGGCGCTATAACTTTTGCGCAACCCAATCAAAATACGCTTATTGTGATTTTTTTTTGTTTACCAAAAATATGTGGATGAATACGTATTGGCCTAAACTGAGAAATAAGTTTCTTTATTTTTTATTTTTGGATATTTATTATAGCAAAAAGTAAAAAAAAAATGTTCTTTTTTCAAAATTGTCGCTATTTTTTTGTTTATAGAGAAAAAAATAAAAACCGCAGAGGTGATCAAATACCACCAAAAGAAAGCTCTATTTGTGGGAAAAAAAGGATGCCAATTTTGTTTGGGTACAACATCGCACGACTGCGCAATTGTCATTCAAAGAGTGACAGCATTGAAAACTGAAAATTGGTACGGGCAGGAGGGGGGTTTAAGTGCCCAATAAGTAAGAGGTTAATCTATTTTTCATTAAATTGTTTCTAACGAGCTCCCAAACCTCTCCCGGAATGAGCAGTGCACAATAGTAGAGGACATGTACACTGCTCTGCGCATACCCGCTTCCCATAGTTCATCCTGGGTGCAAGAAAGAAAGCGTGGCTATGTTCCTACATATAGTGGAACCATGGAGGATGAATGTAGCCACCCTCTAACAGGAAGTGAGATCACAGCAGCAAAAAAAAAAAAAAAGGAGTTCGGAGATTTGGAGGAGGCTGGAAGCAGTAAGTTATGAATACAGTATCACTTCATAGCTACCTCCGCTATATGACAAAATAATTTTCAGAAATAAATGAAACATAATAATAATAATAATGATCAGAAAATAAACCAGGACAATGAAAATTGTAGTAATTGGTGGTCACTGTTAAAGAGCCTCCATACCCTGAATCTTGGTTTGGTCCTCTCTTACACTGATGGACAGTGAAAAAGTGCATTCTCTTATTGATGGCCCTTTTAAAATTGTCTATTGACATGAGTAGCCAGTAGAGATGTGTCTTCTTGCATTGGTGGTCAGTGAAGAGGTAAGTTCTTACATTCAGCTGAATGGCCTGCAGGCAATGCACTAACTTATTCATAGCACCTGGGGTGAAACTTTCCAATGGCCCCATTCTCTGTACTTCTCGATAAATGATTGTAAGTACACTAAAACATACATAAAAGCGAGGAAAGCCACTCTTTTGGGCTAGCCCTGTATAGGTAAAAATACACATTTCCGAGATATTGCTTTGATTTTTATCTTTTTATTCCAGACATCGGAGGAAGTGGTGGCCACAATGACGGGATTTATGGCACCTGACATTACAGAGTTGAATTACACAGGTGAATTAGATAATTGGGATGTTAAAATTCCAAAGTCGATTAACTGGAGAAACAAAGGCTGTGTAACAAATGTGAAGAACCAGGTATGTCACCTTTGCAAAAGTTTTCCACTTTAGACTAGTGTTGCACCCACTTTCAAATACTACATGGAGTACAGTAAGATCCTATTCACTTGCTCTTCTTCTAAGAAAAAACAAAAGTATTGCACCAAAGGTTCAGGAGTCCAAGAGTATTTCACCATAAAAACCCAAAGATAAGAAGCTAGCACATTTCTAGGATTATTCGATGGCCACTCATCAGGGCCATTGTGACCTTTTTCACACAGTGTAATGACAGGCATTATCTTTAGGACACCTTTACCAAATTTAAACTGTACCTTGAAAATGGTGAGTCTTCTTGGCCTGTAGTTCTCACAATGGATAAACAAAGGAGCCCTTGTTGAATGTTAACAAACTGCACCCTGGTCGGTATATCAATAATCCCCAACGGCAGCTTCATGTCTCTAAACTTCCCTCTGTTCTCGCCCTATAACCTATATAAATCTCTTCAGTATTCAATACTTGAGTCCTCACTGCTCTGTGCAATTTATTCCCCTGACACTTCTATATTGGTGCATCCTATGGAAAACAACCTATGCAATCCTATGGAAACATAGGGGCTGAAGAAAGTGTAGCACTGCCCCCTTGAGGGTCGCATGATAATTAAATTCCCCCCTTGGTTTCCCCCGACTCTGAGAATCCTCCACCACCCCTGACACACGGGGTTCACTTATGGTGTTACCTCTTGTTTAGATAGACTCAGCAAAAGGAACCACACAATGTTGAGAAATCAAAGTACTTACTCAAAATCTGATATTTTAGAGTGGAACACCGAATCAACAAAAGGTGTATTACAATTGCAAATAATTGGCAATAAACTTTCAATGCCCACAGTAACCTACTAATAGTATTAAGAAATCTGTGCATAGGAGTGAGCAAAGGAATGACCACTGTGCGACCCGTCACATCACTATCCACTTGAATATAACCAGAATATCTGAAGGTTCACCAGTATCAATTGAACTGATGAATAACTGGTGCAACAGATAACTGATATAATCTAGATAAATTAGTATAACTCGATGTACTGTACATAAACTGGTACAAACAGGTCAAACAGGTGGTGAAAAATTGGGCCTTAGGTGCTGGCGGTGACAGAACACTGTAACCCCTTGCAGTTACTCTTGTTGGTTGGAGGAACATGGCCTGATGTTGTAAATTAGTTTAAAAATTGTGACAAAAGCCCCCAATCAAACAGGCAGCAAAAATTGGGTCTTGGGTGCTGGTGGTGCCTGAACACTGTAACCCCTTTCAGTTAATCTTGTTGTACGGAGGAACAGAGCCTGATGTTGTAAATTAGTTTAAAAATTGTGACGAAAGCCCCCAGTCAAACAGGTGGTGAAAAATTGGGCCTTAGGCACTGGCGGTGACAGAACATTGTAACCCCTTGCAGTTACTCTTGTTGGACGGAGGAACAGGGCCTGATGTAAATTAGTTAAAAAATTGTGACAAAAGCCCCCAGTCAAACAGGCAGCAAAAAATTGGGTCTTGGGTGCTGGCGGTGCCTGAACACTATAACCCCTTTAGTTACTCTTGTTGGACGGAGGAACAGGGCCTGATGTTGTAAATTAGTTTAAAAATTGTAACGAAAGCCCCCAGTTAAACAGGTGGCAAAAAATTGGGCCTTGGGCGTTTGCGGTGACAGAACACTGTAACCCCTTGCAGTTAATCTTGTTGGATGGAGGAACAGGGGCTGATGCTGTAAATTAGTTTAAAAATTGTGAATTATGAAGCTCCCAGTCAAACAGGCAGAGAAAAATTGGGCCTCGGGTGCTGATGGTGCCCTGAATAAAAAATATTGTTCTAGATTATGGACAGGAGGAATAGGAGCAGTGGCAGTCTTCAAGGGATCTCAGATCCCTAGCAAATTTAATCAGTTGCATCAGCATCAGGGGCTTGATAGCTGCTGATCCAGGATTGATTCATTTTTATAAATGTGAGCCTATCAACCGAGTTTGTGGCCAGGCGCACTCTTTGATCGGTTACGAACCCTCCAGCAGCACTAAATGTATGTTTAGAAAGCACGCTCAATGCAGGACAGGCCAGTAGCTCAATTGCATATTGAGCAAGTTCCGGCCAGTGGTCCATCCTCAAGACCCAGTAACTAAGTGGATGCTCAGTTGGAAAGGTCTCCAAGTCTGCTCTTGCCCCTATATATTCCTGCACCATATGATGCAGATGGGGACGATGGTTGCTTGAACCTATCAGGCCTGATTTCTGAGGACTGAAAATTGTTTTAAAGGCATCGCTCAGCCAGCCACCTTCTCCACCACTCTGCCTCTGAATGACAGAAGCTTCAGAAACACGTCGTCCAGGGCCAGCAGCAGGACATGGTAACCTCCCAGGGTCTGGAAAGGCATTGCACAGACTTTTCTTCAAGGTATCCTGAAGATGTTTCATCCTCTGCACCCTCTCCGCAGGCAGGTAGGATGAGTTCTGCAACTTTACCCTTGTAACGTGTATCAAGAAGGGTTGCCAGCCAGTAATGATCCCTCTCCTTGATACCACAAATCCTAGTATCTTTTCGCAGGCTTTACAGAATCAGAGAGCCCATGCAGCGTAAGTTTGAGGAGGCATGAGTGTCCTCTGGGTCACTGAGGATGACATTATCAGGAACTACCTCCTCCCAGCCACGTACAACTCCTTGGGTTTCTGGGGCCTGAAAACCATGATCCCTTGAAGACTGCTGCCTCAATTGCCCTGTCCATGATTCCATGAAGCGTTTTCTTCAGAAGGAATATTAGTGGGACAGTGTCACTGATGCATGCATTGTAGCTGCTCACCATCCTTGTGGCCTCCTCAAATGGTGACAGGACAGTGCATGCATCGTTGATCATTAGCCACTGACGTGGTGAAAAAAAGCACCTCACGGAGGTACTCATTGATGGCCCTCTGCTGTACGCGCAGCCGCTGCAGCATTGCCACTGTTGAGTTCCACCTGGTGGGCATGTCACAAATGAGGCGGTTGTTGGGCAGGTTGAATTCCCGCTGGATGTCAGCCAGCCAGGCACTGGCATTGTATGAACGCCGGAAATGACCCACAGTCTTTTCTGGCCTGCCTCAGGTTATCTGGTAAGCCTGGGAACCTGGTCAAGAAATGCTGCACCACCAAATTCAAGATGTGTGCCAAGCATGGAACATCAATTGTCCCAGTCGGAGGGCAGAGAGATGGTTGGTGCCTTTGTCCCATACAACTATTCCTTGCTCAAGCTGCCATGGCGCCAACCACCTTTGAGCCTGCCCCCACAGAGCTGAAAGAATCTCTACCCCAGTGTGGTTTATGTCCCCAAGACAGACTAACTCAAGCACCGCATGGCATCTTTTAGCCTGACTGCTTGCTTAGCCCCTTGAACGTTTAGGGAGCACTGCAGGTTCAGAGGACAATTCTGCAGAAGAGGCCACAGAGGTAGAAGAAGAGGAGGGGGGGTGGAGGAGGTGGATGTGGCAAAATCACCACCAGCTTTTTGGAGGCGTGGTGGCGGAACTATTTCCAAAACTGAACCCTGTTCTGCATCCTTCCCAGCTGCCAGCAGAGTTACCCAGAGCGCCGTGAAGGAAAGGTAACGTCCTGGACCATGAGTCAGCGGTAATATGAACCCTGCTGCTTACCGCACTGTCCAACGAGGCCAAAACATTGCCTTCCACATGATGGTAGAGAGCTCGAATGGCCTTACATGAAAAGAAATGTCTTTTGGGAACCTGCCACTGTGAGACAGCACATTCCACAAATTCATGAAAGGGGGCAGAGTCTACCAGCTGAAAAGGTAGCAGTTGGAGTGCTAGCAATTTGGCCAAGCTAGCATTAAGACGCTGAGCATGTGGATGGCTGGGACAGTATTCCTTTTTACAGTTCAGCAACTGGGGTAGGGATATTTGCCTGCTGAATTCACTTGGTGGCGTACTGCTAGCAGATTGGCTGCAAGTACTGATTGTGGCATGCACTGCTACACTTTCATTCCTCTCAGTGCAGGTTTTGGAGAGGACTGCAGGTATAGTTGTTTTAGATCCCAGATGAAGGAGCATTTCTGGTGTGGGTTTCTCAGGTACTCTTGCCAACGGACTGCATGGCTGGTCGTCATATGTCTTGTCAAGACAGTAGTGCCCAAGTGGCTGGAGTCCTGGCTGCGCTTGACCCGCTTCAGACATAGATTGCAAATGGCAACGGTGCGATCTACTGCACATGTGCTGAAAAATGCCCACACCAAAGAAATTTTGGAAGTCGGCGGGGAAGCAGCAGTGCCCTGCAGCTGTGGAGCTCTGTGGTCTCATGCAATTGGGTGGCTGCTCTTAAGCTGGCCCCTGGAGGACATCATGCCTTGTTGGATTTGGGCCTACTCCTCCTAACTTTCCTCCCTACTTCTCTCAGGCACCCAAGTACAGTCCGTGTCCTCATCGTCCCCTCCCTTCTCATCACTGGAGCAAACAGGGCAGTATGCTGCAGCCGGGGGAACATGACTGCTAGTTTCTTGTCCTTTTGTGGCACCCCCTGTCTCTAGGCTCATGCTACTCCCTTTCTCAACCTGGGAACCAACATCGGAGCCTTCAAACTGCTCCGCATTCTCCATCAGCATGTAACCGACACTATGGTCGAATAACTCAGGTGACTCCTCCGTGCATGATGGTGGGGCTACAGAAGGAGTAACTGTGGACAAGGATCCGGTGGAATATGCCGCTTTGCCAGATGCATTGGAAGGCAAACTTGTACGGGCCTGGGTGACAGAGGATGAGGAGGATGAGGACGGCTTTGTTATCCACTCCACCAACTCTTCTGCATGTTGTGGCTCAATAGCACGTCCAACAGCAGAAAAAAAGGGCAAGCGTGACCCGCCAGCAGAGGATGCACCACATCAGACACAGAGGCTGCTTGCCCTCTTTTCTGCTTCTCCTTTGTGGCCTTCCTGACATGATGGGTATTTTTTTTAACACCACACTACACTGTACTATATACCGTACACCCCTGAATGCACTGATATATAGTGTACACTCAGTACGCTGTGTGTATATATGTATACACTAGACTGTATATATTGTAAGACACTGCATCAAGTAGTGTGCTATATACTGTACACCTCAAATGCACTGATATATAGTGTACACTCAATACGCTGTGTGTATATCTGTATGCATTAGACTGTATATATTTTAAGACACCACATCAAGTAGTGTGCTATATACCATACACCCCCGAATGCACTGATATATAATGTACACTCAATACGCTGTGTGTATACATATACACTAGACTGTATATATTTTAAGACACCACGTGTACTATATACCGTACCCCGCCGAATGCACCAATATATAGTGTACACTCAATAAGCTGTGTGTGTATATATATATATATATATATATATATATATATATATATATATACACAGTGCCTTGCGAAAGTATTCGGCCCCCTCTGAACTTTGCAACCTTTTGCCACATTTCAGGCTTCAAACATAAAGATATAAAACTGTAGTTTTTGTGAAGAATCAACAACAAGTGGGACACAATCATGAAGTGGAACGAAATTTATTGGATATTTCAAACTTTTTTAACAAATAAAAAACTGAAAAATTGGGCGCCTTCTACCAATTTTAACTACCCTTCTACCTACCTCGGTTTATGTCCTGGTAAGACCTTCCTTTGGACTACCTCAGACGTTTTCTGGACTCTGACCCTGCCTCTAAACAGAAGGTTGTTCTGTTACTAGGTTTTGTATTTCGTTTTAGATGTTACCTTACCAAGTGTTTATTTGTATAGGTCCACAATCTTACCGGTTCAGTTTCAGGTCTGGACTTAGGTTAGCTCTTAGACACCTTTCTTGACTTTTGACGACAAGTGTTTGCGAGAGGTAGGTTGGAGTGACTCGAGCTCGACAAAACGTTCCTCCTTACTCGTTTTTAAAATCAGAGAGCTACACGTTTTGACTATCTCTGAAGGGGTTCGCTGAATGTCGACATTAGCGTCGTTTTCCACCGTGATGTTTCATAATTGAATTCCCCCGACTTATTAAAACGTGCGGGTTAAAAAGTCAAAAAATAAACAATTTTTTCAAACTTTATAGGTTATTTAAAGCAAGGTGAAGTACTAACACAGGGTGAACAACAACTAAGAAGTGTTTTTGATGTCAAAATATAGAAATACAAACTTCGGACTTTACACCGTTTTCCAACGTTTCAAGTCTCCCCCGGCTTATGAAAGCGTTCCGTGACACATATATATATATATATATATATATATATATATATATATATATATGTGTGTGTC
>BLSH010026815.1:457459-485938 GCA_018402905.1 Glandirana rugosa
ACATCGGTCACTGTGTTCACCCCCGTCAATACGTCGGTCACTGTGTCCACCCGCTGCATAACTGCCCCCACTTGTGTCACTGGCTACATAACTGCCCCATCTGTGTCACTGGCTGCATAACTGCCCCACCTGTGTCACTGGCTGCAAACTGCCCCTCCTGTGTCACTGGCTGAAAACTGCCCCTCCTGTGTCACTGGCTTCAAACTGCCCCCACCTGTGTCACTGGCTGCAAACTGCGCCTCCTGTGTCACTGGCTGCATAACTGCCCCACCTGTGTCACTGGCTGCATAACTGCTCCCACTTGTGTCACTGGCTACATAACTGCCCCACCTGTGTCTCTTGCTGCATAACTGCTCCACCTGTGTCACTGGCTGCAAACTTCCCCGCCTGTGTCACTGGCTACATAACTGCCCCACCTGTGGACTGGCTGCATAACTGCCCCCACTTGTGTCACTGGCTACATAACTGCCCCACCTGTTGACTGGCTACATACCTGCCCCACCTGTGTCACTGGCTGCATAACTGCCCCCACTTGTGTCACTGGCTACATAACTGCCCCACCTGTGTCACTGGCTGCATAACTGCCCCACCTGTGTCACTGGCTGCATAACTGCCCCCACCTGTGTCACTGGCTGCATAACTGCCCCCAGATACTGAGCTGTATACTGTGTCCTGTGATGCTGAGCTGTATACTGTGTCCTGTGATAATGAGCTGTATACTGTGTCCTGTGATGCTGAGCTGTATACTGTGTCCTGTGATAATGAGCTGTATACTGTGCCTTGTGATGCTGAGCTGTATACTGTGTCTTGTGATGCTGAGCTGTATACTGTGTCCTGTGATGCTGAGCTGTATACTGTGTCCTGTGATGCTGAGCTGTATACTCCTGACACAATATGTGGAATACAGGGGACGGAGTGGGTGGATGATATAAGGGGAGGGGCTTATTAGAAGTAGGAGGGGCCAAAAGGAAGGGCCGGGCCTGGCACCCCCCCCATCCAAAAACTTCACCAGCCGCCACTGCTACAAAGACAAGTGCGTCTTGACTACAGTCAAGCATGGTGGTGGAAATCTCATGGTCTGGGAATGCATGAGAGCTGCCGGAACTGGGGAGCTACAGTTCATTGAAGGAACCATGAATGCCAACATGTACTGTGACATACTGAAGCAGAGCATGATCCCCTACCTTCGGAAACTGGGCTGAAGGGCAGTATTCCGACATGATAACAAACCCAAACACACATCAAGGATGACCACTGCTTTGCTAAAGAAGCTGAGAGTAAAGGTGATGGACTGGCCAAGCATGTCTCCAGACCTAAACCCTATTGAGCATCTGTGGGGCATCCTCAAATGAAAGGTGGAGGAGCACAAGGTCTCTAACATCCACCAGCTCTCTGATGTCATGGAAGAGGACTCCAGTGGCAATCTGTGAAGCTCTGGTGCACTTCATGCCCAAGAAGGTTAAGACAGTGCTGGAAAATAACGATGGCTACTTTGGGCCCAATTTGGACATTTTCACTTAGGGGTGTACTCACTTTTGTTTCTAGCGGTTTAGACATTATTCACTTGCCGACAGCCCGCCGCACCGTGACGGCCGTGATAACGAGCATTGTGAACGCGCGCCGCCGGAGGCGCGCTCGCACGCTCACTGTGTTTGGGGGGGGCAGGGAGCGGGTAGGGCGGACTTGATCGCCGCCGGTTACCCGCAGTGGCCCCCCCTGCAGTGAGAGAACAGAGGTCCGTGTATGTAAACACTGATCTCCATTCTCATAGAGAGGGAAGGGCTGTGATCACAGGCTCCCTGTATATGGAAGTCGTGATCACCCCCCTCCCCCTGCCAGCCCAGCACCAATACAGTTAGAGCACAGTTAACCCTTAGAGCGCCCCCTCCAGGTTAACCCCTTCACTGCCAATGACATTTACACAGTAATCAGTGCATTTTTATAGCACTGATCGCTGTATAAATGCCAATGGTCCCAAAAAAGTGTCAAAATGGTCCGACATGTCCGCCGCAATATCGCAGTACCGCTAAAAATCGCAGATTGCCGCCATTACTACTAAAAAATAAATAAAAACCCCAGAAATTAATTCTCATCATTCGTAAACGCGGCAACTTTTGCGCAAACCAACCAATAAACGCCAATTGCGATTTTTTTTTTTTTACCAAAAATATGAGGAAGTATATAAATTGGCCAAAACTGATGAAAAAAAATGTTTTTTTTATATATTTTTTTGGATTTGTATTTTAGCAAAAAGTAAGAAAAATTGTTTTTTTTTTGCAAAATTGTCGCTCTTTTTTCGTTTATAGCGGCGATCAGAAATGACACAGAGGGGATCAAATACCACCAAAAGAAAACTCTATTTGTGGGAAAAAAGGACGCAAATTTTGTTTGGGTACAACGTCGCACGACCACGCAATTGTCAGTTAAAGCGACGCAGTGCCAAATCGCAAAAAGTGCTCTGGTCGTAAAGTGTGAAATCCTTCCGGGGCTGAAGTGGTTAATGACTGTGTGTTAAGTAATTTTGAGGGCAGCAAATTTACACTGTTATACAAGCTGTACACTCACTACTGTACATTATAGCAAAGTGTAAAGATATAATAAAATATTTACAAAAATGTGAGGTGGGTACTCACTTTTGTGAGATACTGTATATATACCAGGCTGTATATATTTTAATACAACAGGTAAAGTGTACGTACACCCCGAATGCACCAATATATAGTGTACACTCAATACGCTGCGTGTGTACATATATATATATACACTAGACTGTATATATTTTAAGACACCACGTGTACCATATACCGTACACTGCCAAATGCACTGATATATAGTGTATACTCAATAAGCTGTGTGCGTATATATATATATATATATATATATATATATCAGGCTGTATATATTTTAATACACCAGGTCAAGTGTACTATATACCTGGTGCACCTTTGCAAAGAAACCAATCAGCTTCCAGGATTTGTTGTCAAAGCTTAATTGAACAAGCTGAAGTAAGAAGCTGATTGGCTACCATGTGCAGCTGCACCAGATTTTGCACTCTCCAGTGTTAGTAAATCAACCCCATAGTGTACACTTTGTGTATATATATATATATATATATATATATATATATATATATATATGTATTCTTGCACTACCTGGCTATATACAGATAGCCCTATCTAGTATATATTTCCCTACACTAACCTTCCTGCACTAACTGACAGATAGATAGAGCGATCTATATACAAGCTAGCTTTTTTTTTTTTTTTACAATAGCTATATAGCTAAACTGCCTGCAATCCGCAACCTAAACTCTCTCTCTATCACCGCCGCCAACACACACTACATAGAGCCGCTGTACAAGCGGCTTTATATAGTGTGGGGCGTGGATTGAGGCTGCTGTGCAGTGATTGGCTAAAGACACCCTGCCTTTAGCCAATTAAAGCTCTCACAGCAGGCCGCCCGCTGATTGGCGAAAGCATGCAGGTTATGTGCATGCTTTGGCTAATCAGCCGATGGCATTCCGCCAGCATTGGAAAGCATTATGGGGCACTCGAAGTTCCCGTGAAAGCCCCATAATGTTTGCAATGGTGCGAACGGACAAACACCCGATGTTCGAGTCGAACCAGGAGCTCATCCCTAATCTCCACTAGCAATAAGTATGAGAGATGGGACTATATGAGATAAGTACTATATATGTGGGTCTGAGCCCGCTCACCCAACAGGAACAATGCCCTCTGCTCCTGGAATCGGCCTCCACTGGCTTCCTCCTTGCAGTTCTCCCGGATCGATCGCTACAGCTGCCCGCAGGTTTCAGGAGCAAGCTCTGCTGGTAGCAGGGCCAGTCTCCTGGATCAGCTGCTGAAACGCTGTATAGTTGCAGACCGCAAGGTCTGGGTGAGTAGGCCGCTACTCCGCTGACAGGACTCGATCGATCACCACCGCCCAGAGAGAGCACGCCAGATTGCACTGTCTGCTTAAATAGACTCTCCCATGAGGCATTGTTTTTCCTATGCAGCACAGCCTGATGGGAAATGAAGTTCTTCTGCAGCACGGTCTGATGATAATCCTCAAGAGGACACTACAATCCCCACAAGGCAGTTCTCCAGCACAGTTCTGATCACCAATTAATAAACTTGGCACTAGGGGAATCAGCTGCAATATACCTGCAGGCAGGAATGTCTTTATTGCCAAAAGTATAGCACTTAGCTCCTGGCTACAGAATGAACCACGTTGCACAGTGATGGATACAAGTATTTGACAGTCCAGACCAGGAAGTGTTGAATGCTGAAGAACCCGGTGGAGGTTGCAGGGCTAGAACATAGGTGGATTTAGGACACATGGCCCACTTGTGAGGTGAATATAATACCTCTATTCTTACATGGGGCTGGTTTTGGGGATTATGGAAAGACCTGATAGTTTTGCTTTAACATAGGTCTTTCCAGAAGGGAACCCAAGCCAAAGTATTTTTAATTGAATTGGTGGAGGATTAGAATTCGTTTCAGAAGAGGTTTTGCCTGCATATCAAAAATTACTTTGATGCAAATTTGTATAGACACTTCTGGTAATTTTGCAAAAAAAAATCTCCTCCTTAAGGCCGGGTTCACACTTGTCTGATGACAATGATCCAACTTTCATCCTACTTTGCTCTGCGACTTGTGTTCTACAACGTTGCTTCATCAATCCAACTTCAGTGAACGGGGATCCGACTTTGATCCCGACAATGTCAGGCACTGTGTGTCTGGTATGAATCTTGAAGGGGAACCCCACACCAAATTTAAAAATGGCATGGGGTCCCCCAAAATCCATACCAGACCCTTATGCGAGCATGCAGCCAGGCAGGTTAGGAAAGGGGGTGGGGACGAGTGAGCGCCCCCCTGAACCATACCAGGCCACATGCCCTCAACATTAGGGGTGGGTGCTTGGGGGCAGGGGGGCCCTGCACCCCCCACCCCAAAGCACCTTGTCCCCATGTTGATGAGGACAAGGGCCTCATCCCGTCAACCCTGGCCGGTGGTTGTCGGGGTCTTTGGATGGGGGGCTTATCGGAATCTGGAAGCCTACTTTAAAAAAGGAAAAAGGGGGCCCACAGGTCCTAGCCCCCCACCCTATATGAATGAGTATGGGGTACATCGTAGCCCTACCCATTCACCTAAAAAAGTGTCAAAAATAAACACAATACACAGGCACTGTTTTTTAAAGTATTTTATTAAGGCAGTTCCGGCATCTCTTCCAATTTCTTTTCCCCTTTCCGGGGCCTCAGGATGACATCACCGGATGGCCCCACCCCATGCCAATATAAGTAAGGGCACAGCGCGGATCCAGCATTAGTGCAGGAGAGAGCGTGGAGTCAACATCGGAGGGAGAACAGAGGGAGAAGACCCGGCAGTAGAGGAAGAAGACTGCTCAGAGCGGAGAAGAACCGCAGAGGGGAGAAGAACCGGCAGAGGGAGAAGACATCACTTGAAGAGGGAGAAGAGCCGGAGAGGAGAAAAAAACTGGAAGAGACGCTGAAGCTGCCTTAATAAAATGCTTTAAAAGCCTGCGCACTGTGTTTATTTTTGACACTTTTTTTAGGTGAACGGGTAGGGGTAAGATGTATCCCATACTCATTCACATAGGGTGGGGGCAAGGTTCTGGGGGCCCCCTTTTTTAAAGGGGGCTTCCAGATTCCCATAAGCCCACCCCCCCGAAGACCTCGACAACCACCACTGTGCACTGTGTTTATTTTTGACGCTTTTTTAAGTTGAATGGGTAGGGGTACGATGTACCCCATACTCATTCGCATAGGGTGGGGGCAGGGTTTTGGGGGCCCCCTTTTTAAAGGGGGCTTCCAGATTCTGATAGGCCCCCCTCCCGCAGACCCCGACACCCACCCCCCCATGTTGAGGGCACGTGGCCTGGTATGGTTCAGGAGGGGGGTGCTCGCTCGTCCCCATTCCCTTTCCTGATCTGCCGGGTTGCGTGCTCAGATAATGTCGATCCGTTTGTTGGACAAATGTGAACCCGGCCTTAATCAGGGTCCTGTCAGGGCTGGACTCAGCCATTCCTTCTGTGTTGCTATGGCTATTAATGGCTTTTTAAGATCATGTGCTTTCAGGCTTCTCCCTTTCCCCCTCCATTGATATGTAAATAGACCATTTAGATGGCTAGAGAGGAAGATCTTTGCAGGAAGTTTGTGTATACAGGAAGTTGGTGGGAGGGACTTGGGGTCTTTTGAAAGGCACATGTGTTAGACAAAGAGTTGTGTTTGAGAAGACGGAGGAGCAACACATGGCTGCTAGAAGTTGGAGAACTTTGGAGCCATTTTGAGTTGGACTGAACAAGGAATCGAGGACATTACATCTTAAACCCTAAATTAAGTAACAATTTAGTTTACCTAATGCGTACATATTGTACATGCTTATATTTTGCTAGAAAGGATGATTGGCATTGTGCATGTTGTAGACATATTTTGTAAGCTATGAGTTGTGTTATTTTGTGTATCCTACAATTGTATGTGCAGAATTTCTGTTTAATAAAGCATTGATACACTACAGAACCAAGCTTCCTTGATTTTACCGCAAGTAACCTTGCTAGATAGACGCAAGCAAAACACCTTCTCAGAGCAAGATGCTCAGCTGTCGGTTAATTGCCAGTGCTCAGCTTCCATAGTTACTCACCTGATGATTATATCCTGCTCATCAAGCCAGTGCTGGTGGCTATTTAAACTGCCTGGATCAGATCCCCTATGCCTTTGCCTTGGTCAACATATCCAGATTCGCTCTGCTGTGTTTTCCTGTTAAAGACTTTGCCTGGCTGACGTTCCTTCTGGTTCCTGTTCCTGCTTGCTGCTTGTGACTACGCCTGTCTCTGGATTAAATACTTTTTACTGGATGACTTCCCTTCTGGTACCTGACCCTGGCTTCAGCCTTTGGCTCACTGATCTCTGGACTCTTGTTTTACTGGCTTGTTCCGACTACCCGCTCTGTTTACCGAACAATGGCTATGTTTTGACCATGTTTAATCTGTTTATACTATTTTACCATTGTTATTAAAAAGTGTGATTTTTACTTCACTTCTGTCTTTGTCTGATTCGTGGTTCCTGACAAGTCCCCAGAGTATTCCTTTATATCAGAGTCTGCAGAGTCTAAGGAACCTCTGTGGATTCAGATGTAAAGGGGGAACTGGATGGATTCTGATGTAAAGGAGAACTCTGCAGTTTCAGTTGTAAAGGGGAACTCTGCGGATTTAGATGTAAAGGGGGGAACTCTGCAGATTCAGATGTAAAGGGGAACTCTGCTGGGGATTTCTGCCTATGCAAATGTATGTGGAAATGCTTGTGATTAACTCCATATGATTAGGAATTCTATTTAATCACAAAATGTATGAATAGTGTATACCTTCCCCCCAACAAAACTTTTGTGGTGTGCCGCTAAAGTGTTTGGGGTTGGCTTGATGAAAAGGTGACAACCCTACTGAGACTACATGTTATATGTTTTAGCTGTAACTTTATGGTAATGCCTTTTGTCTTTTGCTCTGCCTTGGAACTTACTGTGTACATGAATGAATGAATGTAATAAATAAAGAGTTAAAAATATATGTTGTACTATCACAGTGTATCTGATCTTCAGCATTGTTCATTTTTGCAGAAAAAGTGCGGCTCTTGTTGGGCTTTCAGTGCAACAGGCGCTCTGGAATGCCAGATGAAGCTGAAGACAGGAAAATTGCAGTCACTGAGTGAACAGGAGCTTATAGATTGCAGTGGGAGATATGGAAACAATGGATGTAAGGGAGGAAATAAGGCTAACGCTTTTAAATACGTCATTGATCATGGACTTGCACTGGAATCCTCATATCCATACAAAGCAAAGGTAACAAAAACACAGTGGTGAGATACTATCATTATCCTCTAAGGGATGTTTGTAAAAAACTTCAGCTAAAATACACATTGTAGTGCCATTCCTTTTATTTTGGCACCCCGATGCACCTAGGCAGTGCACTGCAATGCACTTGCATTGTAACACCCCAGAATGCCCTGATTGTCCAGTTATATGTGGGTTGTGGTGCTTTTGTAGCCCATTGAGAATAATGGACTGCTTAATGCAACACACATGATATTCATACATTTCATGTTACATGTATAGTACATGTGTTACCCCAACACATTGGTGTTCCCCATGGGCCCCTTGAAATCTGGATCACTGGGCAGTCCCCTATTTTTCTCCTATAACCAGACAATCATTCTATATGTAGTGGTTGAGGGGATTTAACTTGGATGGGGTAAGGGAATTTATAAGATGCCCTGAAAATTAGAACAGTTCTTGGTGGGACAACTATGTACACTCCTTGTACATACTGTACTATTCCTTCAGCCTCCTCCAGCACAACACTTGCTGGCAGGCCATTGCATGTCCTCTCTCTTCAGCACAACTCTTACACTTCAAGCACAGGTAGCACGTATGATTAGGCCTGACACTAGCTTCAGCCAGGGCTTAGTAGATGCCTTGTTGCAGGCAGGGACCACGGGCCCCTATGATGTAGCAATTTTGAAAAGTCCTAATGCTAGCTGTCCTAGATGAACTATTGATCCCAGCTAGTTATCTTCTGCCACTGCCAGCCCTCCTGTCTGCAGCTGCCTAACTCCACTGCCCATGACATTGCAATCCTCACTGCTGGCTCTGCACCAATCTCAGACCTCCCAGTCCTCTCAGGCGTGCCTCCCCAGTCCTTCTGACTGCACATGTCACTCACCAGTCCTCCTGGCTGCAACCGGTGGTTCCCTCCTGAAGACTTGTCCGGCAGCCCTAGCTCCTGCTGTCCTCTCTTGCTCCTCCTGTGCCTCCTGTCTGGATCCTTCATGAGTTCTTGAAGGGCTCCATCCTGCACCCGAGCCCCAGGCCCACGGTCACCCCCCTAGACTGGGAATTCCCTCAAAGGCCCTGACAGCCTAGTACTCCATCTCCAGTTCTTCCACCCAAACTACTCATCCCCAGCTAGGCTGACCCTGGGTTTTGAGGAGGCCTTCTTCCTCTCCTCCATTCAGTGACTGCAGGAGCTGGAACAAACTCCATCCCTCGTCTGCACTCCCGCATAGGACATGGTATCCTCCACACGACTCCCCATATCGATTGAGCCTTAGTAGCACACTAACAAACCTTGGGTCTTCAAGGCCTCACAGGGTGCCTTACTCAAAGCAACACAAAGACAACAAAGACAATTTTAGGAAAAGAACCTGCGGGGCCTCAAAATGTTGGCTGTATTTGACATATGTGACATGATAGTAAAGTAAAACCACACTAATCTTTGATCTATTCCTTGGCTGGTGACTTCTCTTGTTATATGATACTCTATCTCAAAGGTCTCTGAACTGCAGCCCATGGGCTAGATGCAGTCCTTTGCTTGTCTCTATATAGCCCTTGGAGCACTATTCCTCCCACTGATTAGGCATTATTCTCACTGACACCGATAAGGCACCTTTGCTTCCACTGATATAAGCAATTAAACTATTCCTCCCACTGACACCAATGATGGGGCACCATTCTTCTCTGTGACACCGATGATGGGGCACCATTCCTCCCACTAACATCAATGATGGGACAATATTCCTCCCACTGACACCAATGATGGGGCACTATTCCTCCCACTGACACCAATGATGGGGCCCCATTCCTCTCAGTGACACCGATGATTAGGCACCATTCCTCCCACTAACATCAATGATGGGACAATATTCCTCCCACTGACACCAATGATGGGGCACTATTCCTCCTCCTACTGACCACAGCACTATGTACTGCCACTGACAACCAAGGTTGATACATTGTCTACTTCCTTGGATACTGGGACATTTTCTACTCACGCTGGCCACAGTATGGCCCTCCTAAATTGTAAATGACAGAAAACTGTCCCTTTACTTACAAAGTTTGAAACTCCTGCTCTAACTAGCCTCGCAGATCTAGTTAGTTTGTAAAATTGACTACATTTAGGCAGTATTGTATTGGGTTTACTTCAGTAACACTTACAGGTCTTGTCCCACCCCCAGCCTGTGACTGGGCAGGAAAAGGAGAAGCAGCTCATCTCTCAGTCACTCTGCTCTCTTCTCCTATCAAACCTGCTTCTTGTACTGCAGCACACCTGATTGATTCCTTGTGCTGCTTCTCTGACCCCCATCTGAACTGCTGTACAAGAGCTATAAGAGACGGATACATAGCAGGGATTTATACTGCTTGCACATAATAAAAACATACGTTTAATTATATATTAATGAGTTGAAATAATCTGTCTTTTATACATGAGTTCAGCTTTAATTGGTTGGCACGGACAATAAGTTATCAGAGACTTCAGACCATGAATCCTGTACCTAATAATATTGTTTTTATCCATACACCAGAATGGCAAGTGCACCTCTGCTCCCAAAGCTGCTACATGCCGCAGTTATAAGAAATTGCCACATGGGAATGAACTGTCACTTCAAAAAGCTGTGGGAACCGTGGGACCCGTGTCTGTGTCAATACGTTGTTTTGAACGTTCCTTCCAAATGTACGCAAAAGGTGTGTATGAAGTATCTGTACCCTGTACACAAGTCAGATCTACAGTTTTAGAGCTCTTTCAACAGGCAGTAATGCTTACCATCACTGTGGATCTCTTTTCATAGGGCAGTATAACAGCAGCTGGCAGGCATTTAAGAGGCGCTACTGCTGCATTCTGATGCCTTTTCTTTTTTTTTGCTCCTTTTTAACTTTTTTTTTTTAAATGTTGAATGGCAATTTTGCATTGTGAGACCACATTGCAATTGAGAGTCAAGCATTTGGCTTGTGTTTGGGGTGCAGCCCCATTCATCTCAATGGGCAGGTTTGACAGGTGGTGCTGCCTGTCAAACTCTAAATTGCTTTGCTTCACGGCCGCAGTATGTGTACAACCCTGTCAGAATTCTGGAGGGTGTTAAAACCACGGCTCAGTTGCCTGTTTTAACTGCCTCCCCCTCAGCCACTAGTGTGAAAGAGCCCTTATTTAGTAATAATTTGAAATATGATAGGCCGGGTGCATTTTAACGTGTTGCTGTAATGCAGTCTGCTTGTTTACTACAATAAAAAACAAAAAATAGTTGCTTATAGCTGCAAATACAGATTAGTGGATATCAGAAAATAGCATTTCGTAGCAATCATTTTCTTAATGTAATTTGTTAAAACCCAATTGCATCTTCATTTTTTTTATTACTGTAGTACTGTAATGAATGGGAGGCTCGGTGCACAGCAATTCCTGTCCATTCATTCTGTGCAGCTGAGGCTACACAGATGGAAATTGAGAGCTGAGGTTTGTTTAGACCCCTGATACCTCATCAAAGCCCCCCAACAGGGCTCCTAAAAAATTGTAAAAATAAAACTGTAAAAGAAATAAAATGAAATGGTAAAAAAAATAATAACATTAAAATTAAAAACTACTGAGACCAGTGAGGGTGCTATCAGGATTGCAATGGTTGCAATTGTGGCCGGGCCCTGGCATTTCACCACCATGGCAAGGACCGAAGATGGCAGAAAGGTAGCCTGCTGCAGAACTTGTGACAGGGCCCCGCTGCGGTACCGTAATAAAGGGACCTGCGATAGGAGTAAAGGGCCCCAGGATCAGTGGGAAGAGGGAAGGGCCCTGGCCAGGGGTCAGGGGGCCCTTCATAATTTCTTGCACCAGGGTCCTGAAGGTTATAGTTACGCCTCTGCTTGGAATGAAGCAAGGCTGAAGCAGAAATCCTTTGCATAGGCATTCTCCCAAGGAGATGCACCAGGAGCAAGAACGTTCTGTAAAGGTGCTCATAAACATTTATCATCTCCCCAAGTCACACCTCCAAATACAGCTCCTCAGAGATTGGCTGGGCTAGATATTCATAACTCAGAGAGTTGACCCTGCTGCACTGCTTACTGAAACCTCCTTCAGCAACAGACAGAACCAATTAACCCCACCAAGCTTAGGGAAGACGTGCAGAGCCCAGGAAGGTTACAAAAAAACTGTTCTGGAAAGGAACTCCTAAACATTTATCATCGCCCCAAGCCAGACCTCTGAATATGGCTCCTCAGGGAAGGGCTATGTCAGATATCTGCTTGCCGACCTGCTGCAGTACTTTTACTGCAGCAGGTTGGCTTGTACAGGCGCAATTAGGTACTTGTACAGCGTGGCGTTCTCGCAGGGGAGGGCTGGCAGCCGTAGGCCTGGGGGGCAAGTCCAGTCAAGTGGCCCATTGAACCACCAAATCAGCTCACCATCCATGCCCACCCAATGGGCCTAGCGGGATCCATGGTAGGGCCGGCCCTGGGCGCCCCGCCTTTGCCTGCAGTTAGTTGGTGGCTGCGCCCCTGGGCCCTATTTCCTTCCTCCACAAGAAAAAAAAAGTGTGAGCGGGCAGCAGCCATCGGCCATTTTAAATGTAAGTTAGGGTGGCCTGGGGGGCAATTGCCACCCTACCCCCTGGGCCAGCCCTCCCCTGCGTTCTCGGGATCTGCTCACGCATGTGCATGCAGACCCGGAAGACTGGACTGTCATTCGCTGCGGCACAAGCCAATAAGTAGGTCCCAGCCCAGATTTATGGCAGAAGAGAGCTCTGTGATAGTAAATAACACAGGGCTCTCTTCATACAGCAGCAACGTTCTATTTTTTTCCTCCCTGCAGTGAGTAAAAAAACAGCACATTGCTTAGTAAAAGTAGCACACAGTAAACAGACTAAACATTGTTGTGCACACATTTAACCCCTATATGTTAACCCCTTCCCAGCCAGTGTCATTAGTGCAGTGACAGTGTGTAGTATTATCACTGATCACTGTATTAGTGTCACTGGAGATGTCAGTGGCAGTTAGTCAGTTCCCCCAGTGGCAGTAAGTATCAGATTTCCCACTACCGCAGCCCCATTATAAGTCACTGATCACCAAAGTTACTAGTATAAAAATAATCCAGTATCTGGGATTTTTCTTTTACCAAAGACATGTAGCAGAGTGCATTTTGACCAAAATTTATTTCTCCAAAATGTTGGGTCTGTTTTCGTTTATATCGCAAATAAAAAAAATAAACCCAGTGGTGATCAAATACCACCAAAAGAAAGCTCAGTGTGTGTGAAAAAAATTATATAAATTTAGTTTGCGTACAGCATTGCATGACCGGGCAGTTGGCCAGTGCCAAATTGCAAAAAATGTCCTGGTCTGGAAAGGGGTAAAATGTTCCGGAGCCCAAGTTATTCATAACCCAGGGAGTTGACCGTACTGTATTGCTTCCTGGTACCTCCTCCAGCAACAAGTGGAACCAATCAACCGCACAACACTTAGGGAAAACCTGCAGAGCCCAGAAAGGGTAAATAACTTCCCCGGTTGGTTACAGCCCATCCACAACACTAAATTTAATTAGGGACACAATAGCATAGGGCAGGGTTCCTACAGTTGGATGCACACCATTGCCTAAAATGTCTTTGTATGATGTGGCATTAGCAGTAACATTCACTGGAGACATCTGTACTCACCAATCTGGGGGGTTGTCAACTTTTTTCATACTTTTGGTCATCTAGTATACCAATACATTTACATTTACATTCTTTATTATGTACAGAAGTATAAGTTGACCTTCTTTTACATGCAGTACATACTTTCTTTTTGTGTACTAGGTGTGTACTATGAACCTAACTGCCGTACAGGGGATTTTAGACATGCAGTACTGGCAGCTGGATACGGTACAGAAAATGGAAAGGCCTACTGGCTGATTAAAAACAGGTATACATTTTACAAATAAAGTTAAAACATTTAAATGAGAACCATAGTGTTGGTGAATAAAATGATTACACAATTACCATGCTACTATAAGGTTTTTGTGCTAGTCTCTCCTGACCCTCGGTATGTGTCAGCAGGTTTGAACCAGGAAAAAAAATTGTATTTAACACAATATAACTGGCACTTACCTCGCTCTGCAGAGCTGAGCTGTGAAACAGGAGAATATAATGGAGAATTGGGTACTGGGCACATATTTTATGAGGGTGCTAGGCACTAGATTTCATATGATCCTTTATCTATTGCAGGAGAGGTATATAGAAATGTTACTTGAATGTATTAATAAATTCACCAGCTTCTACTTTTAAAGTGGACCTTTCATCAAGCTGCCCTTTCTGCTCTATTAAAGCGGAGTTCCACCCAGAATTTTTTTTTTACATCATTCAAGTCCTTTGCCTATATAGACTTACCTTTGAAGGAAAAAGCATTTTTATACTCACCCTAAGTCGCTTGTTGCTAGGTGGTCTCTGTAATCTGCCCCTTTTTGGTCCTAGGCTCTTCTCCTCACTTGCTGATTCTCCTGGCCTCCTGGGAGATGTGACTCATCAGGAGTCAGTGGGCTTTCTTTACTGTAAAATCGTGTTATTTCCAGACAGGAAATGACGTGATTTAAGGTGGACCGAGATTGAGGAATGCATGATGGTTACCCACCATGCAATTCTTTCAGGAAGAGATGTCAGGAGACTACTGATGGGCTTCAGGTGCCCTCACCTAAAATGTAAAAGTGCAGCAGTGAGAAAAACGAAATTGTGAGTAAAAAAATACATATAATTACTAGGCGGTTTGAAAGTAAGGAAACAAAAGGTTACATCTATTTAGTATTAAAAGAGTGGATACCAAAAAAAAAATCTGGTTGGAACCCCGCTTTAAATACAGCAAAGATAACAGCAGTATTAAAATATTTACTATGGCCTCAAAAAACATGCATGGAGATCCAACATTACACAGTCACCTGACCAAATAGCTAGGCAGTTGGTCACACGATGTCTACTAACAGGGAGGATTAGTATTCAGAGTGGAAGCTCGGGACAGCTGGAGATCATATTCAACGATAGCAGCACTTTAAAAGCAACATTCTACTAGAGTTCTCTGCAAAATATTCAAACAGTGTGCCAAATGTATGCATCTGTAATATTATTTGTATATGTTCTTTGCAGCTGGGGCCCAAAATGGGGCGATAAAGGGTACATCAAAATGGCCAGAAATCGTGACAACCATTGTGGAATCGCCAACTCCCCTGTCTATCCGATTGTGTGAGAGTGGAAATGCTGGATATGCTTTCTGTACCTAGCTATGAGTAAGGCCCTATATGGGCTGAAACAGGCGTGCCGGCTTTACTATATTGGCTTTCCGTACCTTGCATTTGGTTTACTTTTCATTGCAAAAATAAAATGATCTATGCTGTGTTTGCAAGATGCTTCTTTATTTCAGAAAAATGTGATTTGTTGATTTACCGAAAAAATGGCGACTATTTAGCAAACTGAATGTGCACTGAACTTAGTAAATAAGATGAAGCTGTTCACTTATGTCAACCAATCATGTGCTAGCAAAAATCCATTTGTCTTCGTACATGACTGGGTATTTAAAGTGAAAACAGATTCATGTGACTTGCTATAACTAATCTGCTAAGTCAACAGCCTCTAGGCCTTTAGGGGGAAAAAAACATTGTATTTGGGTACAGATAGCTAAAAAGATCATTAGTGTATTGGAGTCGAACCTAAAACTATCCAATCACAGTTAGAAGGGAGGTCAATTGACCACAGCTCAAGGACGTCCTAGCAACGTCTTGAGGAACCATTGAACCCTGGTTTAGAAAGCTGCTCTATATCATGTGTAGGGCCCCAGGCAAACCAAGAGGTCCAAGTAAGTGCCTTATCTGTATATATAAATATAGCTTTGTGAAGGTTGCTGTGGAGCCTGGACCATTTCACTAACCAGCTATAAATATATTGAACCACAAATGAGGGAAGTGAGCCTTGAATCCTCTAAACTTTGCTCCTCTGAGTTGCAGTGGCGGCTGGTGGGTTTTTTTGGGGGGAGGACTGACAACCCCCCCCCCCTCGGGCTGCCGGCGATCAGGCACCTACCTGAGGCTGGTGGGCTGTAGTGTCCTCTCCTCCTCTCCTCGGGTGCAGGCAGGGGCCTCTTCCGTTGTGCGTCTCCCCTCAGTTCCACCAAAGTGCTAGGCATCCAATAGGATCGCCTGACACTTTTGCCAATCAGGAAACAAGTCTTATGACCTGCCTCCTGATTGTCAGGAAGGAACTTTAGTGTGAAAATAGCGAAAATTAATTCGCTATTGTCACCCTTTTTTGAAGCCTATTAGAGCCTCTGGCTCTAATCACATGCTTCAAAAAAGCACCCCCCCCCCATTGGAATCCATAATCCGATGCCCTGATATGTAGATCAGGGGGGTGGACGCATGGATGGGGGGTGGCACCCGTGTGCCCTCTAAGGACGAGCCACCACTGCTGAGTTGCCTTCCGTTCTTCCAAACACACAGTGGGAAAATGCCCTCATGATAGCATTGCACAATGATGAGCTGTGTTAAGGCAGTCCATTTAGTTTAAAGTAGGCATATTGCCTCCCATTAAAAAAAATGTGTTGCCATCTCTAATTATAAATATATCTGCACATACAGTTTTCTCTTAGTCTTGGCAAAGGTCCACAAATACCTCTTCATCCTGCCAGTGAAGTCCACCTAATGCAGCTTTCTGTGATGGAGTGGCAATAACGTTGCACTGCTCCTGAATTCAGAGTTTCCACTCTGTTCATGCTTGTACTACAGTGGGATGAGAAGATATTTTAGGGAAGTGTCTATCAGTATTGCCACCACGATTGAGACTAGGGATGGGCAGAAGGGGCGGCTGCCTTGGGCATGGTAGTACCAAGCAAGGTGGGGCATGATGAAGAGTTGCTGTCACTATCTGACAGGAGTATTGACAGCAGGTTTACTACTGCTGTCAGCATTGAGCGGGAAGTGACAAAGCCCAGTCTGCAGAGGGGGAAGTTTGTGCTATTAGAGGGGAATTGAAGAGGATTTATGCAGGGAGATGGAATTTAGGGGGTGGGGGAGTAAGATTTCTCCTAGAAGGAAAAATGGGGGGGGGGGCAGGATTTGTACTGTGGGGAGATGGGGGTAGTGTTAGGAAGAGTGATTTGAGGGGGAGGATTTGTGCTAGGGATGATGGCAGGAAATATGCGCTAGGAGGGGAGATTGGTGGGATTTGTGCTGGAAGAGGGGAAGGGGGGACTTATGCTGGAAGGGAAGGGAAGGGGAGATTTGTGCTGGGAGGGGGAATTCTGGGGCAGTGGCGGTAAGATTTATTCTAGAAAGGATAAATTTGTGCTTGCTGTGATTTGGGGGTATGCTGGTGTAGCGCCCTCCTAGTTTGGGTATTAGTAAGTGTATATAGTTTTTGGCCTTCTCTGCTTAACAGGAGAGCTGACAGGTAAATTTAGATGCTATCTGCTTATCAGAGAGCCTTGATTAGAGTAAGGTCTGCTCAGTGTGCTCTGGTGCGGATTCATATGGTCTGGAAGGTTTTATACTGTCCAGTAGTATTGGTCCCTATTGGACAGTGCGAGTAAAACCCAGCCAGTGACAGCAGGTGTGTATGGATGTAGTTCTGACCAATTACCAATTGCCCCACTGCATTTTGGGTGAACACATTCATGTAAAAGGGAGCACATGGGCTGAAGGTCAGGAGTTCCAGCCCACCCAGACCTCAGGGGTGGAGGTGTGTGTGTTTAGCTCCTGGCTGCTAGGCCGGAGGGCCTATTCAGGAGGCTGCCGGTTGCTAGGCCTGGTTGAGGACTATCCGGAGGTTGAAGCTGCAGCCCAAAGTTCCTTAAAGCTGACAGAGGGGGACGTCCTTGGATCCGTTCTGGCATCACAGTGGCAAAGTGTCGTTTGGAAGTTTGGAGAGAGAGGCTACCGGCTGTCCCGGAACATGGTGTGAGTACAGACCCATGAAGGGATCCCTGAGACTGAGTTGCTAGAATTTCCTTCCTGCCCTCAAAATCAGTTAAATGGGTGTGTGAGCTAGAAAGGAAACACTGGCGAGTGTCTTGAAGAAGCAAGGTCCGGCCTGTCCTTTATTGATTGGAAGGGGACTTGTTTCACTGAGATCAGCCTGCTATGTAGTGCAACTGACAGTCTTCTATACAAAGATAGAGAGAAGTTATCATCACATGGAGTCAGTTATCTTGGAGAATCCCATCCATTCCCTTCTCTTATCCACGTTCTACAATAAAGCATCAAGAACTCATCCCCTAGACTGGTCATCAGAATAACGATCAGGATTGTGTGTGTGCACCTGGCAGTGTGAAAATCCATTGTGACTGGCTGCAGGATAATCAGAGGGAGGCCCGCATTTTGTAAAGCAAACACTCTAACGTATAATCTAGGAGGCATAATGAGTCTTTTGAACATGTCATTTTTTTCCAGAAGTTTTTGGAAAATATGGATAAAACAATGAAAACTCATTTTTTGTACACAAAGTTGACAATTTATAAGATATTTCCAACACATAGCATGTACATAGCACAAATTGACACCCCAAAATACATTCTGCTGCTCCTCTGAGTATTGCAATACCACATGTGAGAGACATTTACACAGCCTGGCCACATACAGAGGCTCAACATTGACGTAGCACCTTCAGGCGTTTTAGAAGCATAAATTACACACATAATTACCTCACAACCTATCATAATTTTGAAGGCACTGGAGCACCAGGACAATGGAAATGCCCACAAAATGACCCCATTTTGGAAAGCAAACACCCCAATGTATAATTTATGGGGCATAATGAGTCTTTTGAACAGTTACACTTTTTCCAAAAGCTTTTGGAAATTGTGGAAAAAAAATGAAATCAAGTTTTTTACACAAAGTTGTCCATTCATAAGATATTCCCAACACATAGCATGTACATAGCAAAAATGACACCCCAAAATACATTCTGCTACTCCTCCTGAGTATTGCAATACCACGTGTGTGACACTTTTTACACAGTCTGGCCACATACAGAGGCCCAACATTGATGTAGCACCTTTAGGCATTCTACGAGCATAAATTACACATCTTATTTCTCAACCACCTATTACACTTTTGAAGGCCCTGGAGCACCAGGACAATGGAATTGCCCACAAAATGATCCCATTTTGGAAAGCAAACACCCTAATGTATAATCTAAGAAGCATAAAGAGTCTTTTGAACATGTCATTTTTTTTCCAGAAGTTTTTGGAAACTGTGGAAAAAAATGAAAACGGGTTTTTTTTTACACAAAGTTGTCCATTCCTAAGATATTTCCAACACATAGCATATACATAACAAAAATGACACCCCAAAATACATTCTGCTACTCCTCCTGAGTATTGCAATACTACATGTGTGAGACTTTTACACAGTCTGGCCACATACAGAGGCCCAACATTGATGTAGCATCTTCAGGCGTTTTAGAAGCATAAATTACACACATAATTACCTCACAACCTATCACAATTGTGAAGGCCCTGGAGCACCAAGACAATGCAAATGCCCACAAAATGACCCCATTTTGGAAAGCAAACACCCCAATGTATAATCTATGGGGCATAATGAGTCTTTTGAATGGTTTTTTTTTTTTCAAAAGCTTTTGGAAATTTTGTGAAAAAAATGAAAACTCATTTTTTTAACAAAAAGTTGTCCATTCATAAGATATTTCCAACACATAGCATGTGCATAGCAAAATGACACCCCAAAATACATCCTGCTACTCCTCCTGAGTATTGCAATACCACATGTGTGAGACTTTTACACAGTCTGGCCACATATAGAGGCCCAACATTGAAGTAGGACCCTTAGGCGTTCTACGAGCATAAATCACACATCCCATTTCTCAACCTCCTATTACATTTTTGAAGGCCCTGGAGCTCCAGGACAATGGAAATGCCCACAAAATGACCCCATTTTGGAAAGCAAACACCCCAACCTATAATATATTGGGCATAATGAGTCTTTTGAACGTTTACTTTTTTTAAAACGCTTTTGGAAATTGTGGAAAAAAATGAAAATTAGTTTTTTACACAAAGTTGTCCATTCATAAGATATTTCCAACACATTACATGTACATAGCAAAAATGACACCCCAAAATACATTCTGCAACATCTCCTGATTATTGCAATACCACGTGTGTGACACTTTTACACAGTCTGGCCACATACAGAGGCCCAACATTGATGTAGCACCTTTAGGCGTTCTACGAGCATAAATTACACATCTTATTTCTCAACCACCTATTACACTTTTGAAGGCCCTGGAGCACCAGGACAATGGAATTGCCCACAAAATGACCCCATTTTGGAAAGCAAACACCCAAATGTATAATCTATGAAGCATAATGAGTCTTTTGAACATGTCATTTTTTTCTAGAAGTTTTTGGAAACTGGAAAAAAATGTAAACAAGTTTTTTTTTTACACAAAGTTGTCCATTTATATGATATTTCCAACACATAGCATGTACATAGCAAAAATGAAACCTCAAAATCCATTCTGCTACTCCTCCTGAGTATTGTAATACCACATGTGTGAGACTTTTACACAGTCTGGCCACATACAGAGGCCCAACATTGATGTAGCATCTTCAGGCGTTTTAGAAGCATAAATTACACACATAATTACCTCACAACCTATCACAATTTTGAACGCCCTGGAGCACCAGGACAATGGAAATGCCCACAAAATGACCCCATTTTGGAAAGCAAACACCCCAACGTATAATCTATGGGGCATAATGAGTCTTTTGAACGGTTAATTTTTTTTTCAAAAGCTTTTGGAAATTGGGGAAAAAAAATGAAAATGCATTTTTTTACACAAAGTTGTCCATTCCTAAGATATTTCCAACACATAGCATATACATAGCAAAAATGACACCCCAAAATACATTCTGCTACTCCGCCTGAGTAGAGTTGAGCGGACACCTGGATGTTCGAGTTCGTCGGGTTCGGCAGAACCTGGTGAAACCGTTCGGGTTCGGTACCGAACTCGATCCGAACTTGACCCCGGACACCGAACCCCATTGAAGTCAATGGTGACCCGAACTTTTGGGCACAAAAATGGCTGTAAAAAAGCCATGGGAAGGGCTAGAAGGCTGCAAAAGGAAGCAAAATGGGGGTAAGAGTAGGACAAGTGCCATGAAAACAAATGTGGATAGGGAAATAACTTAAAATCAACTAAAAAAAATAAAAATGGGAGGAGGTGGATGTGGAGTAGGAGCCTAGAGGTTGACTAGGTCGTGACTGTGGCAGTGTAGGTGGAAGTGGCGGTGGTGGAAGAGGAGGAGGAGGTAGCCAATACTGTTTTTTGTTTGTTTGTTTGTTTTTTAGAATTGGGGTAGCCCCCAAAATATTGAGACATATTTAAAAAATAAAAGGATACCAATGGCTGTGTGAGGCCGGTCTAAATGTCTATTCTGCACAAGGTACAGACAAGTCTTGTGGGATCCATGCCTGGTTAATTTAAATAAAGGTTAGCTTGTCCATGTTGGCTGTGGACAGGCGGCTGCGCTTGTCTGTGATAACACCCCCTGCCCTACTAAACACACATTCAGACAATACACTGGCTGCAGGGCAGGCCAGCACCTCCAAGGCATAAAGGGCAAGCTCAGGCCATGTGGCCAATTTGGAGACCTAGAAGTTGAATGGGGCAGACCTGTAGGCGTGTGCACACATACTGTTCCACCATGTTGCTGAAATGCTGCCTCCTGCTAAGACGTTGCCTATCAGCTGGTGATGCTGTTTGTGGTGGTGTGCTGCTGACAAAGCTTTTCCACATTTCGGCCATGCTAACCCTGCCTTCTGAGGTGCTGGCGGTGCCACAGCTGCGTTGGTGACCTCTTCCTCCTCCTCCTCTGCCTTCACCTTGTGCTTCCACTGAGCCCCCGGTGTCATTTGGGAATGCCCTCAGCAGCACGTCTACCAGAGTGCGCTTGTAGTTGCGTATCTTCCGATCACGCTCCAGTGAGGGAATTAAGGACGGCACGTTGTCCTTGTACCAGGGATCCAGCAGGGTGGCCGCCCAGTAATCAGCACAAGTTAAAATGTGGGCAACTCGGCTGTCGTTGAGCAGGCACTGCAGCATGTAGTCGCTCATGTGTGCCAGGCCACCCAGAGGCAAAGACAAGCTGTCCTATATGGGAGGTGCACCTGTGTCCTCCGCATCCCCCCCCCCAGCCACGCTCCAGTGATGCCTACGGGCTGCGTTGGGTGCCACCCTGATGTGAACACGGTTCCTCCTCCTCCTCATCATCATCCTCGTCCTCCTCATCCTCCAGAACTGTCCCCTGGCTTGAAAATTTTTGACCTGGCCTATGCTGGTGCAGGAAGCCACCCTCCGAGCCACTTGTGAATGACTGGCCTGATAACCGTGTAAATTACCCCTCTTCCTCCTCCTCCTGTGCCACATCCTCTTCCATCATCGCCCGAAGTGTTTTTTCAAGGAGACATAGACGTGGGATAGTAACGATGAGAACAGCCTCCTCGGCACTGGCCATGTTGGTGGAGTACTCGAAACACCACAATATGGTACACAGGTCTCGCATTGAGGCCCACTCGTTGGTGGTGAAGTGGTGCTGTTCCGCAGAGCGACTGACCCGTGCGTGCTGCAGCTGAAACTCCTCTATTGCCTGCTGCTACTCGCACAGTCTCTCCATTATGTGCAAGGTGGAGTTCCACCTTGTGGGCACGTCGCATAGGAGGCGGTGAGCGGGAAGGCCGAAGTTCCGCTGCAGCGCAGACAGGCGAGCAGCAGCAGGGTGAGAACGCCAAAAGCACGCACAGATGGCCCGCACTTTCTGCAGCAGCTCTGACATATCACCACCAAATTCAGCACATGCGCCAGGCAAGGGATGTGCATCAAACCGGCTAGGCCCAGAGCTGCTACGAGATTTCACCCATTATCGCACACCACCAGGCCGGGCTTGAGGCTCAGTGGCAACAACCACTCATTGGTCTGTTGTTCAATGCCCATCCACAGCTCCTGCGCAGTGTGGGGTTTATCCCCCAAACATATCAGTTTTAAAACAGCCTGCTGTCAATTCCCCCTGGATGTGCTGAAGTTGGTGGTGAAGGTGTTACGCTGACCGGATGAGGAGGTGGTAGAGGAGGAGGAAACAGAGTAGGAGGAGGAGGCAACAGTAGTAGAGTTGAGCGGACACCTGGATGTTCGAGTTCGTCGGGTTTGGCCGAACCTCGTGAAAACGTTCAGGTTCGGCACCGAACTCGATCCGAACTTGACCCCGGACACCGAACCCCATTGAAGTCAATGGTGATCCAAACTTTTGGGCACAAAAATGGCTGTAAAAAAGTCATGGAAAGGGCTAAAAGGCTGAAAAAGGAAGCAAAATGGGAGTACGAGTAGGACAGGTGCCCTGCAAACAAATGTGGATAGGGAAATAACTTAAAATGACATTAAAAAAATAAAAAATTGGAGGAGGAGGTGGATGTGGAGTAGGAGCCTGGAGGTCAAGGAGGCGGTGACCGTGGCGGTGTAGGTGGAAGATGTGGCAGAGGAGGTAGCCAACACTGTTTTTGTTTGTTTTTTTTTAGAATTGGGGTAGCCCCCAAAATATTGAGACATATTCAAAAAAAAAAGGATACCAATGGTTGTGTGAGGCCGGTCTAAATGTCTATTCTGCTAATGCAGTAGGAGATGGTTTTAGAACGATAAACTCTCCCTCAGACCACCAACAGGAACCTCTCCCTAATGCAGTAGTAGGTGGTTTTAGAACGATAAACTCTCCCTCAGAGCACCAACAGGAACCTCTCCCTAATGCAGTAGTAGATGGTATTATAAGGATAAACTCTCCTTCAGAGCACCAACAGGAACCTCTACCTAATGCAGTAGTAGATAGTTTTATAACGATAAACTCTCCCTTAGAGCACCAACAGGAACCTCTCCCTAATGCAGTAGTAGATGGTTTTAGAACGATAAACTCTGCCTCAGACCACCAACAGGAACCTCTCCCTAATGCAGTAGTAGATGGTTTTATAAGGATAAACTCTCCCTCAGAGCACCAACAGGAACCTCTCCCTAATGCAGTAGGAGATGGTTTTATAACGATAAACTCTCCCTCAGAGCACCAACAGGAACCTGTCCCTAATGCAGTAGGAGATGGTTTTAGAATGATGATCTCTCCCTAAGAGCACCAACAGGAACCTCTCCCTAATGCAGTAGTAGATGGTTTTAGAATGATAATCTCTCCCTCAGAGCACCAACAGGAACCTCTCCCTAATACAGTAGTAGATGGTTTTAGAATGATAATCTCTCCCTCAGAGTACCAACAGGAACCTCTCCCTAATGCAGTAGTAGATGGTTTTAGAATGATAATCTCTTCCTCAGAGCACCAACAGGAACCTGTCCCTAATGCAGTAGTAGATGGTTTTAGAATGATAATCTTTCCCTCAGAGCACCAACAGGAACCTCTCCTTAATGCAGTAGTAGATGGTTTTAGAATGATAATCTCTCCCTCAGAGCACCAACAGGAACGTCTCCCTAATGCACTATAAGATGGTTCTAAACGCTAATGTCTCCCTCACAGCACAGACAGGAACGTCTCCCTAATGCACTATAAGATGGTTGTGAACGCTAATGTCTCCCTCACAGGACCGCAATGAAGGTCTCCTTAATGCAGTCTGAGATGGTTGTGAACGCTAATCTTTCCCTCACAGCACCGCCATGAAGCTCTCTCTACTCTAGTCTGAGACTATCTGACACACGGCGCTACATGACTCCAGCCTCGTATAGCGGCTGGGTCACAAGATGCACTGGCCAATCACAGCCATGCCATGCTTACTGGTCCACGTATCAGTGGTTATGTGGACCTTGCCACAGATGGAGTTGCGCAGTGCACACTTGATCTTGTCCACGATTTGTTTGTGCAGGGAAGCGATGGCTCTCTTGGAAAAGTAGTAGTGGCTGGGAACCATGTACTGTGGGACAGCCACCGCCATCAGGTTTTTAAAACTGTCTGTGTCCACCAGACAGAATGACAGCATTTCAAAGGCCAGGAATTTTGAAATGCCGGCATTCAGGGCCAGGGATCGCAAGTGGGTAGCGGGGTACTTCTTCTTTCTTTCCAGTGTTTGGGAGATGGACAGCTGTGAGCTTCCATGGGACCATGGTGTGGAAATGCTTGGGGACGGTGGCGGACATGGTGGCGTTGCTGTTACATCGTCTGTTTGCTGGGTGGCAGGTGACATTGGCACTGTAGAGGTGGAGGAAGAGGCAGAGGCAGCAGCAGAAGAGGAAGCAGGAGGAGCCCGAGATCTTTCTTGGATTTTGAGGTGCTTATTCCACTGCAGCTCGTGCTTTGCATGTAGATGCCTGGTCCTGCAGGTTGTGCTCAGGTTTAGAACATTTATGCCTCGCTTCAGTCTCTGATTGCACAGCGTGTAAACCACTCGTGTCTTGTCATCAGCACATTGTCTGAAGAACTACCATGCCAGGGAACTCCTTTGAGCTGCCTTTGGTGTGCTAGGTCCCTGGGTGCGGTGGGTAGTAGCAGGCGTACTGTTTAGGGGATGGTCGCTCCGCTTTTGCAACCTGCTCCCTCTTTTGTTGTGCTGGTGCCTCTGTGCGACCACCACCTCTTCCTCCAAACTGCTCCCGTCACTCACATGACCTTCATTCCATGTGGGGTCTAGGACCTCATCATCTTCCACCCACTCTTTACCACTGCCCTCCTTGTCAGTCTGCACACTGTAGAAAGCCGCAGCAGTTGGCACCTGTGTTTCGTCATCATCAGAGACGTACTGCGGTGGTGTTTCCATGTCCTCATCCTGAAACAGAAGTGGTTGGGCATCGTGCACTCAATGTCTTCCACTTCTGGGACAGGGCTATGTGGATGGCCCACGGAAAGCACACCAGCAGAGTCATCAAAAAACATAAGAGGCTGCTGCATGACTTGGGGCTCAGACTGCTTGGCTGATTTACAAGGGGCTGAGGTGAAAGACAGATGGCCATGGGGTTCAGGTACCAACTCTGAGCTTTCATCAAGAGACCGGGAGGGAGACAATGTGAAGGAACTGGAGGCATTGTCAGCCACCCAATCTACTATCGCCTGTACTTGTTCTGGCCTCACCATTCGTTGAGCAGCATTCGGGCCTACCATATAACGTTGAAGGTTCTGTCGGCTACTCGCACCTGAGGAAGATGTTTCCCTTGTGCGTGTAGCTGGCACAGATCGACCATGTCCTCTCCTTGCAACAGGAGCTTCACCAACACCAGCAGCACCACGACCTCGACCATGTCCCCTATGTGACGCTCTCCTCATTCTGGATGCAAATGTACTATTTAGCACAAATTTACATTGATTTTTAAACCGGCAATGTGCAATTTTGTGCAAGAAAAGTACAGCAAGGTGCAAATGTACTATGTAGCACTATTTATTAATAATAAAATAAAAAGAATAATAAATTATTATTCTTTTTTTTAAACCAGCAATGTAGACGCACTTTTTAATTTTGTGCAAGAAATGCACAGCAAGGTGCAAATGTACTATGTAGCACTATTTATTAATAATAAAAAAAAAATAATAAATTATTAGAAATGCACCGCTGCCCGCAAATGTAGTATTTAGAATTTTTTTTTTTAAACCAGCAATGTAGACGCACTTTTTATTTTTGTGCAAGAAATGCACCGCTGGCCGCAAATGTAGTATTTAGAATTTTTTTTTTTTAAACCAGCAATGTAGACACATTTTTTATTTTTGTGCAAGAAATGCACAGCAAGGTGCAAATTTACTATGTAGCACTATTTATTAATAATAATAAAAAAGAATAATAAATTATTATTCTTTTTTTTTTTAAACCAGCAATGTAGACGCACTTTTTATTTTTGTGCAAGAAATGCACCGCTGGCCACAAATGTAGTATTTAGAATTTTTTTTTTTTAAACCAGCAATGTAGACACACTTTTTATTTTTGTGCAAGAAATGCACAGCAAAGGTGCAAATGTACAATGTAGCACTATTTATTAATAATAATAAAAAAGAATAATAAATTATTATTCTTTTTTTTTTAAACCAGCAATGTAGACACACTTTTTATTTTTGTGCAAGAAATGCACCGCTGGCCGCAAATGTAGTATTTAGAATTTTATTTTTTTTTTTTAAACCAGCAATGTAGACGCACTTTTTATTTTGTGCAAAGAAATGCACAGCAAGGTGCAAATGTACTATGTAGCACTATTTATTAATAATAAAAAAAAGAGTAATAAATTATTATTCTTTTTTTTTTAAACTAGCAATGTAGACGCACTTTTTATTTTTGTGCAAGAAATGCACCACTGGCCGCAAATGTAGTATTTAGAATATTTTTTTTTTAAACCAGCAATGTAGACACACTTTTTATTTTTGTGCAAGAAATGCACAGCAAGGTGCAAATGTACTATGTAGCACTATTTATTAATAATAAAAAAAAATAATAAATTATTGTTCTTTTTTTTTAAATCAGCGATGTAGACGCACTTTTTATTTTTGTGCAAGAAATGCCCCGCTGGCCACAAATGTAGTATTTAGAATTTGTTTTTTTAAACCAGCAATGTAGAAGCACTTTTTAATTTTGTGCAAGAAATGCCCTGCTGGCCGCAAATGTAATATTTTGCACAAAAAAAAATGTAATTTATCTAACTGCAATGTAAAAGCAGTATTTAAATATGCCAAAATGTTGCCAACTGAACTAACAGAACACGATTAAAGTAGTGTCCCTGACACACAAGCATTGGAGAGTACCTGGGTAATTGAGAGTACCTGGGTAATTGAGAGTACCTGAGTAATTGAGAGTACCTGGGTAATTGAGAGTACCTGGGTAATTGAGAGTACCTGAGTATTGGAGAGTACCTGAGTATTGGAGAGCACCTGAGTAGTTGAGAGCACCTGAGTAGTTGAGAGCACCAGAGTAGTTGAGAGCACCCGAGTATTGGGAATTTTGGGGGTATTTGAGAGTACCTGGGTGTTTGAGAGTACCTGAGTGTTGGGGGTACCTGAGTATTTGAGAGTACCTGAGTGTCGGGAGTACCTGAGTGTGGGAATATTGTGAGTACCAAAATATTTGGTGAATAACTGGGTATAGGGAGTACCGGTGCATAGCAAGTACCAGGATACCAGGTGACTACCCGAGTACTGCAGTGTGAGTACCAGAGTGTGGAGTGAGTACTAAGCGCTGAGTATTAGCGACAGGCAGACATCGGTTAGGTAATTGGCTAGGGCAACATTTCCAGTCCCCACTAAATCAATAGGTACGATGCCCGGCGGGTGTGGAGAAGCGATTCGGTGTACATCTTGTCACATGTATGCGTTCCTTGATAACTAAATCACCCCTGACCTTTACAACGGGATCGGTTAATGGATTGGCTACAGACGGACAGCGATTATGAGTCGCGAATCATGAGTGAGGTGTGAGACCATGAGTGTGACGTCATGAGCCCATCAGTGGACCATAGGACCATGAACGATACGTGGCCATGAGGGATATGGGTCAATAAGTGGTTTATAAAACCATGAGTGTTATAAGGGTGTGAGTCCATGAGGGCTGTGAGTCCATGAGAGTTTATGAGTCCATGGGGGTTGTGAGTCCATGAGAGTTTGTGGGTCCATGAGAGTTTATGGGGGTTTTAAGGGTTATGAGCCCACGAGAGTTGATGAGACCACGAGAGTTGATGAG